>DWJZ01001308.1:0-24177 GCA_018249125.1 Asbolis capucinus
AAAATAATCAATGGTATTCCACACTAAAATATTCATTGCCTCGTGGCCAGCATGGTATATGTTTACCGATAAGAAATTAACATTTCCTCTCCAAACTATCGACCGAGGGACCGTTTCGTCGATAGAACCTCAAAAGTTATGACGTCACTTGGTAAGAGTAAATTTCAAAGCAACCAGAGTCGCTTAAATTTTCACACAATTTATTTAAACTTCTTTGGATTCCTGCAAATAACAATAAACGCATTCAATGTAGCCAAGATTCAAGTTGAAGCGAACCTGTATATTGTGGGCGCGTGGGAGGCTTCACGATTCAAGTTCCCTGCTCACACCCACGCACTGACCTCACACTGAAGCGAGGTAGATGCACTTATACACCATGATATCCAATATTTATTGCATCTGAACTGACACGGAAAAGCATAAATCAAAATGTATACTGCTCCGAAAACATCTAATCAAATATCAATATAAGCGAGCCCGACGTAGAGAGCGCGATAAATAATCGTTATTATGACATTCGCAACTCAGATAAAACAGACGTGAAGACTACCGAGCGGTTAATTGCCTCGTAACAAGAAAACAATACTGGGACGTCGCAAAAAGATGACACCGGCCGGCTACCTGCTCGCCGGCTGGCGATTATCTTTCAAAATAATAAGCGGCCGCGAAATCTGGCCTTTGTTCGCGGAGTAGAACGATTTTCTAGAAGCTAAATCTTCATTATGGAGCGCGCAATAAATTGTTGAACCTATCGACGATCTAATTACGGTGTTTGGTGAAAAAGGACGCGCCTGAGACACGAATAGCGACACAGAGTTGGTTGTCGAGAGAAATTGTGTTAGTACGTTGTCTTATGCCTATAAGTACGTGATCTAGGTGGAAAGGGGATCGGGCAAGGCTGGTGTACGCCCATAATTTATTTGCGCCGACAGGAGATCCCGTGTCGTAGAGAATGCGCTCGCAATAAATAGCAACAGTTGCGTGTAACCGTTGTCGGTTATTCGATATTCTGTAACGTTTGTGAACTTTTACTGCGCTATTGAGAACATCTTAGAACAATAGATTTTCTGTTTGTTAACTCTTTGGTAATGTGTGTATATTCATTATTTCAATTACAGACCGTTGCAACTGGTTTGTCATATATAATTTAAACGAAAAATTCTTCATGCTTTCCATTTAAAAATTTCCACTGTTCATAAAGCCTTTTAACACTATTAATGTAACTTATTACCGTTCCGTATCGAAGCTATTCATAAGAAATCGCTTATCTCCGTTAGATAGAGCGGATATAGAGCGGACGTTCTTAGTGTAAAAGGATTCCTTCTATACTGTGATAAAAAAGAATTATATTTTGTTATTAATTATTGGCCCTTAATAAGGTAACTGTTATTTTCGTGTAACTTAATATTAACAAACAGTAAATAGATGAAATTTAAATTAAAAGAGTTCCTATACAAAAACGTGTATCTAAATTTATATATTGCACGGAAGTCTTACCTTCTAACTTGCACGTAGCCAATTTTTTTTAACTAAAAGCATTTTTTAATCTAAAAGTAATCTGCGTTAAAAAATAAAAAAAAAAGTTGTGTAGCCTGTCTTCAAAGAAATGCTAAGGATTTAGCTAAAGCGTACCATTTGACAAGCCCCGTCGTTCGTAGAAGCGCGCGCGCCGTGTCGTCGCTATCTGATGACGCTGCGTGCGCACGATACGCATACGCTTACTACGACGCCCTATCGTACACTCCATCGAGTTGACGTACAGAAAAAGCTAGCTAAGAATTAAATTCTTAAAGTATCTTTTTTTCACTTTTAACGTTGATATTTTTATTATTCGAGCACAAATTAATAAAAAAATTACGTGAATCTTTTTAGGTAAATTGGTTGCTTTTATAATTATTAATCTTCCAAGAAAAAGCTGTTCAGAATTTCGTGCCCTCCAAAGCACCAAAACGCTCGTAAAATCCCTTTTCCATGCGCATTTACTTAACTTTTCTGGTCACTTACGATTGACAAGCCAGACTATGAACACCTCTAAATTGAATAACGTAACAGTAACAATACTGATCAAGGATTTGTTACGCCTACGTAACAAGACATTTGGTTACACAGTGTTTGTAAACAAGATACGAGGTTGTCAGTCGTGTCGTGTTTATGCCGAATGACTAACACGTTGTCGATAAGATTGATGAATATGCATTTACTGAAAATTATGTGCCAATTGATTGTTAGAGAGACATGTCTTTATTACTCCATTTACCGCTTCTCATGTTGTGTGTAAGGAGTTTTGAATATCGAATCGAATTTGAAATTTGGAATTTTCCTGTAGGTTTCCATTGGAGAATGATGCTGTAGCTTAGCAGGTAAATTTAGAAGTGACTTTGTCTGTGTCTCAGGGGGTCCTAGGACCGAGTTATCAGGTCGGGCTTCAGAGAGCAAGTGAAGCTAGTTGCTTCACTTTTTGTCCTGAACTTTATCCTTGAATCACGAGTCACGAATAATACTTATAATCCAAGGACAAATATCAATCTGCCACATGCTGGTAGCATAGAATCGAACCATAGACCCTTAGTATCATACACTCAGTAAATTCAACTATGCTATATAACAAGAATGCTCAACCTTTTTGACAGTCGGGCCATACTGCGGGATGATAAATTTACTGCGGGCCACTAGTAATTCCTAGTTAATTATTCTCAGGACTTGCGTAATAAAAAAGTTGTAAAAACATACTTGCGCGGGCCACTTAAAATCCGTTCGCGGGCCATAACGTTAACGGGCTTGGGGTTGAGCAATCTTGCTATAAGCCTCAGATTTATTCAACAGCCAACATCAATGTTAAATTAAAATAAGATTATCGATCACAGTTTCCCCATGCGATACCATCTCTGAAGGCTTCCCGTTATCTCATGGGAAGACTTACGACACGGTTTTTATAAACGGATCTAGTTTTTGTCACACCTGATGTCTTCCAAGCCAGACTAGTTCCTGTCTGTTGGGACTGTACACTATCCGTGGTGCTCGAGAGGACCTGGGTGTTGGACAAATGGACATATATTTAGTGTCACCTCTAAAACAATATGTTTGAATAATATTATGCTTTTTGACGCTACGGAAATAAAAAAGGCCTATACTTGGAGTAAATACGTTTGTATGTTAAAAAATCTAGATCAAATCTGCGAGTATTTATTACTAATCGATCGATGTAACATAAAAGTAAACTTACTACATGAATAATATCAGTAAATTTGTTTTTGCATCATAAATATCTTACATAAATTGACTGCTATTTATTTGATTTAGGTATTCAAATCTTACAAAATACATATAGGTAGAAAAATGTTGGATTATAATACAAAGTTTAATTAATTTATACCTTCCGCCGATCAGGTATTAAGTAAATAAAAATAAGTAATAAATTCATTATAGACGTAAAAAAAAATCATACAATCATTCGAACATTCGCTTTACCAGTTCAGAAACAGCATCACATTATTTTTAAAAACCAGAAACGTCTGCATCGATTTTCTGCTTACACAGCTTACGTTTGCTGCATACCTTTTTTAATTCAAACGGACGTTTCCTTTTGAAAAATGCTATTTAACGACTAAAAAGCAATATCCGCGACCTTTACGGATAGTGAACAATCTTCTCAAGTGTTCGCGCGGTATATGGAAGTGTGCAGTTACAAGCTCCTTAGACGGCGTTAAAAAAGGCCGATGCACATAACAACATGGATTCTTAACTAAAACGAGGTTTCCTGTTAGCCTAATATATCCTGAACATCTTATCAATTTATAGTCTTTCTTGTAGACTGTTGTGAAGTGAGTTCCCGGGTCGCTTCCCCGGAAATGTACTTAGGTGACAGTTAAATATTTGTTCTACGGTTATGAGTGTTATTTGTGCGTATTATTGCTCTATATATCACCGGTAAGACGGGGTTTCTAGCACTTATAGCTGGCTAGCTCTTAGCAAAAATTAAAAAGTAACTTCGTTACTAAAACAAACATATGCACATATCTATACTCTGTACAAATTCGATCTGAAATTTCTACTATACAAAATCGCCAAGTTAGTGTGCGAAAAATTCCAGATGGAATTTGCACTGAGTATACTTACATATAACACGATCGTTCACCAACAAGGTAGACAGATCTAGTGAAAAACTTCCAGACTTCCAGATTTTACACAGTTTTCAGACGCGCTTGACAGAAACAGATGGAGGCAGATCATCCGTGCCAAATATAGTCCTGATGCCGACCACGATCCTCAGACATGAGGGACCGACCAGAGAAAGATACATACAACTGGTATTATCGCACTAAGAATCGTTAATAGTTAATAAATCGATTCCTAGTACAAAATTGTTAGATTCTATATTAAGGAGAAATTTAAATAATCAGTAACGATTTTAATGAGGCAGAACTTCTAATTCTATACAACATAAGTAACCATTATCAATTCTGAGTACGGCAGCTATTTTGCCAACTTCAATCTTAACGTCTCAATTCCATAACAGAAGATAAAAGGAGTTATGAGACCTCGAGATACAGCACATTGTAACTCATCCCTTGTCTGAAACGAGAAGTGCTTTTACTCGTACCTGTTCCAAGATATAATGTTATATCGCCTTTATCTTATGTTTAACTTGCCATTGCAAACGTATTTCATTTAGTATTATTATAAGATTAGTAACTTTCGTCTCCCTTGCTTTTAGACAACACTTCGGAATATTTTAACATGAAAAAGTTATTGTGACGTAACTGTAATAGACATGGTACCGCAAAGTTATTTGTAGATGTTTATGTCCTCTATAAAATTGTAGTACATCACTTTGCTTTATTGTCTATACTTTACGGCGTACGCGCTATAAGGATTTTTTTTAGTATTTTTTTTACACATTGTGGGGTTTTATATGGATTCCTAACGTTTTTGAAAATATTTTATAGCTTATGTTAGTAGAGAAAAATTCATAGTTTTATGACTTTAAAGAAAATTTTTTTCAAATCGATCCAGTAGTTGCGGAGCCTATTCGCCTCAATGAAACAAAAAATCAACTCTTTCCTCTATAATATTAGTATGGATACAAAATTTCCCAGAAATATATTCAGTACATTATCGACCGTTATGTTTATCAAGCTTTTTCTTTGATGTAAAGTTTAAAAATCTAGTAAATAAAAAGTTTGTTTAGTCTCGGATTGGGTCGAAATATGGGTATAATAATGAACAAATATTGTTTCGTGTAACTGAACTGAACGTATCGTCTTGTTCCACGAGTGATTTCCGAGAATTCACTGACGCATTCACTAACATATGCATGATCTGGTCAGGAACCAAATGTCCCTTTAATACGTGGGCGAGACCTCTGGCCGAAGCTAGTATTCAATAAATACCAGCGTCTATTTTGCTTTTATTTTCGCCTCTATGCTTTGTATGCAGATTTTATGCGAGCACTCCCTTCGCTAGAATATCTTCAGTAGCTTATATTGTGTCTAAAATATAAATAACGTCTCTGTTCAGAAATTGTATATTTGTTTTTAAAATAGATGTTTGTGTACGCATTTCTTTTCTTATTATATGCTAAGTTCTGCCAGTCTCTAATGAAGAAAGAAATAGCCTTGTATACGAATTGGCTTCTTAATAACAATGGTAAATAACTTTACCATGGTCTTACAGCCTTGTATATGATATTGTCACAGTAAAACATTTTATATTATTGTCCAAATTAAATATAACGTAATATACTCGTAATACTTGTAACAAAATGACCTCTAGAAAGTACCCGATATTTTAAGAAAAGAACTGTTGTCCTCGGCTGAACAGACTTACTCGAATCATCTCATAAATTCTAGTATAAGTTATTTTTTAATAGGACAACTAAATTCAGTTTATTTGGATGCTACGATGTCACAAAAATACTGCTAGATACAACACCTATCTCTTCTCTGTCACATGGACACTAAAAAGTATTACGATTAGAACGAGTAGTAGTACGTATTATCGAATAGTACGTTACTTACAAAGATTTTTAAATTACGAGTCATTGTATTTGCTAAATACCCACAATTAGACACAACAAAGCCCAGCGGATGCTATCTTGGTCCTTCGAGCCGGACTTCCCACTACCTGTAAATCTTCCAGATAGCGACCGGAGACACCAACGATAAGGGCACACGAAGCGAGTAATTGACGTTGTAAGAAAACCTGAGGACTTTTACTCTTTATAACCTGGGTTTATGAGACTGTCCTAGGGCATAAAGTTGATAATAAAACTGATAAAGTCAGGTCCGCGTGGGAGGCTTCGACATCAGACAACAGTGTAATAAATAGCAAAGTTCTAAACAACAGAGAAATATGATGAGAGATTCATTAATAATAACGGGAATTTAAAACATTAAACAGCAACAACAATATTATAGAAACAAAATATCATTTGGTTCTTAATATTAAATGTGTATTCATTAAAGTATAAATTATATATGTCTGTTAATATGTTTATATCATTATTACTTATTTTTTGGCAAAACCATTAGCGACCAAAGATAACCAACACGTTGAACATTTTATAACATTCGTTGAACCACAATTAACTTTTGACAAATGCCCAATCAAAATTGAAATACTTTGATCACTTGCTGCCTGATCAATGCAATCTGAAGAATCCAAGCGCATTAATTACACTGCAAAATTATTGACATATCGACAAATATGCAATCAAAATGAAATACATTGATCTCGTAGCATTGTTTAATTTGAAAGAGCGACTAAATAAATAATAAACACTACAAAATGAATGATATTTCGACAAATGCCCCAATCAAAACAAAATACTTTCTTCACCCACTGCGATATTGGGATTTGAAAAATTAACTAAATCATTAATAAACACTGTTAAAAATCAAGGATATTTCGACAAATGGTCAATCAAAATAAAAATACTCTGACTCAGTATAACATTTAGAGGAATTAGATCACATCAATCGTTTTGCGATTGGGTGGGTAAGTGCGCGAGCGCAGCAATTTGCAGGGGGCGGGGCTACGGTAGCTGGGAGGGGGGAGATACGTGCACGCTACTGTGACCAACTTTGCTGCGAATATTGGTCATTTGCAATAATCTATATATCCATAGTGGATAAGTTAGTAGGTATAGCTTATATCGCTAGGATAATATGAACGTTTGCTAGGCAACTACTTTGTGATAATACTGAAACTCCGTGAACAGATCTATGTGTAATATAAATAAATAATTCAATTACATAAACTGCCCCGTACCCTTGTTCATGATGACTGTTTGTGTGAAAAACTACAGAACCGATCTGGGTGAAATTTGGCACAGGTATAGTCATTGTAGCCTGGAATAACACATAGGCTACTTCTTATTAACGTACTACGCGGGCGAAGACGCGGTTGTAAACTAGTATTATATAAATATCTGTTCTCAGAATAAGTATATGTACTTGTTACATTGTCTGCACTAAGGTATGACACATTTAAAAAATAAAATTGTTAGTTTATTTTTCTATAACTTATCGAGTCTTACTCAAAATGTTAACAAATTAATCAGCAACAATACACCGAACCAACATTATAATGTACTTGTAAACAGGACTATCCTTAAAGCATGACGAGGACATCTTCATCTCGAAGCTCCTAGCGATAACTTTGACCCGGCAGACGGTAGGTCGGGCATCTACCGTGTAGATACTATTAAAGCGGCCAAGCCCCAAGAAGCTTGTAATTCACTAAGTGCACACTAAAGTTTTCATGGGCAGTAAGCCTGTACCCATCACGAGATTACTATCACGTGACTTTACAGTCAGTGTTAACTGTAACATTTTTAAGACGTCATTTTGAAATTTTCTATCATATTTGTGATTTATTTTCTATAATCTAAACCACCATTTATTTACTAAAATATGATTAACTGAAAATTTGACAATGATTTAGTGACAAACAACCAAGATAAAAGATTTGACATTAATCAAGAATGAAATATAAACTTGAGACAATATACCGATTAGGAGGGATTCATCATCAGAAAACTTCATTGTTATATGTCAGGAGTGCAGGTTTCCTCATTATACTTTCCTTCATTGAAGCAAGTGATGTTTAGTTTCTATCATATATTAGTTTATATCATATGATTAGCTTCTATCTAGTATCAATTGAACTAGATTTAATATTTTGTTCTAACTACAGTCGCAATTAAGTACAATATACAATTTCTAAATTTGTAGCCAAATTTTACCGCTTCTTTAAATAAGTTATATGTATCAAAACCTTCATGACTTGAATGAACCATTGCAGGTCTTAAAAGTTAAGCTTTCAAGAATGATAAGAAGCTTGTAGCGGATAAACGCAAAATAACAAAAACAGCTTAAAGCACTTAAGCTCCCGCAAGGCAACCTGTTAACATCGCAATTCTTCCAGGCTTAAATATACCGGTATTTATAGCTACTGTACCTGAGGCTTCGGTAACATTTGCATCTTGAATGAGAGAACATAATACTTAAGCAATAAAAAGTGATTTTACAACGACTTCGGTCCTATTTTTGCTATAAAATTAACAATGCTTTGCCAGTTTATAATTTTTTTTTTTAAGATTTACTGAAGGCATTTTTGGCCGTTTTTTACATGAATAGGCACGTCACCGAATCGATAGTAGATACTCAACCACAACAATACATCAATACCTACTATATAATTAAACGACTTTGAATAATACAATAACATTCATTAAAGTAAAATAGACATTATTACTCATGCAATATATTCTTGCGCAAGTATTTTAATAAACAATATCGAATACCCATTAGTTATCCGACAAAATGAAGTGTAGGTTATATCCAGCGAGAGAAACGCATAGCCTGAGGACAAACAATAAGAAATCTCATAACGGTTTCAAATACAACATACCTAGATCTGATAACTACACTAACACTGCATGAAATTTGATACTAGAAACGTATGAATTAGAAATATGAGAATTGAAAGATCACAGCTTAAGTAACGATAGTCGAAAGCAATGGATGGCTGTTCAAAAATCAATCATGGATATTAGAAATAGGCAAACCGAAAGAGAAATGCTAAATGGTAGTAAGATTAAGCTTTCAAAACCTATCCACATGAAAAACTACCTGCAGGTCAAAATAAAAACTTACATTATAAAGATAACTGTCCCATAAAATAGGTATGCCAAATAAATTCTTTAAAGTACAAACCTAAGAAATTTTAAATGAACGTATAAGCACCACAAACTACAGTAAATAAATCTTTAAACGGCAAAAAGCCACAAAAACTAATAAATTGTAAGTCCTTACACGTTTGAAGACATATTGATTGAATCAAAGAACGAGAAATACTGGAATATAAATTTATGGAAGCTGAAGTTTTTGCACACTGCCTCTATTGCTTTAGTAGCTATAGAAATTATCATCAATCCTATGGCGATGGAAAGGAATTTGCTGTTGTTTAAATTTATAAGATTAGAGAATTATCGAAGGTATAAGCTATGAGACTTGAAGCATGCTTACAAAGGTTATAACTCTCAAACAGGTTTGTTTTATTTCATGATGACAAATCCAATCCAAGTAAAGTATTAAACGCCGCAGATAAAACTGAAGGTATTGCAAGGCAAACCACATAATGCTGCTAGCAATTAATTGCCTGTATTCAATCAAATTTGTCACTGATAACAATCCCTTGTAAGGCTTAAACACGAAAGAGACGGAAAACGCGCAAGTAAACGTTTAAAGAGCATCTATAAGACAGAATGAGAGCCGGCTAGGCAAATCACTAGGCACAAGTTGCACAGTAAAACCGGTGATCAAGGCTCAATCGTGCGAGTGGCGCGTTATCGAAGATCAACCGGGCAGTTTGGGAGAAAGGCACCGAGCCAAGGTGGGCAAAAACGTTTGATTTGTTAAATAATGCACAATACGCGCGCGTCAGTATCACCGCACGCGTCCGCCCGACCGTTCCCACGATCACGCACACATGCGCGTGCGGAGCACACAGCCGCACCCGCGCACGCTCGTGCACCTCATAGAGTAGAAAACCGAGAGGAATTTACGTTCTGCTTGTTTTTGTCGCGCGTTCCGTCTAGTTTTAATTCAAACAACCATCGATGAGAAATATATCGGAGAATGAGTGACGCATCGATCGAAAACAATTTTACTTAAAGAAATTATAATTAAGAGCAAATAAGGAAAATATTTTGCTGAGATTTTATTCTCATAAGTTGTAATGGCGGAGTAATAAGATATCTTAAAGTGAGACGAGACAGCCATGGAACAATAACGATCTCATGAACCAGATCTCGTATTGTTAAGTACAAATGTGATGTGTATATTACACGGAGTAAGCTTCCGCTTTAATTAATCATGACCCAGCTTAACATAACGATTCGATTAAGTCAGACAATGACTCAGTATCCTGGCTAAGTTTTATATCCCACAGTCTTAAAGTGCACAACGACGGCATTTTTATTTGTTCGCCAATAAATTGTCTCTGTGTCTCTTGTATAGTTAGGTAGGTAGGTTAAACGCAATTGAATTAATGTACAAAAACAACGAACATTTACCAGACTGCTGAATTCTCTGTATCCTGCAAATTAATCTGTGCAACCCGTACGTTAACATCCGACGATCATTGAGAGCGTCTGTCCGCTAGACGGGACGAACCGAATTCAATCGCCAAGGTGAACTGTGACACTGCCAATGGCCATGTTACACAAATTATTTACGACAAAAAACCAGAACAATAGGCTTTACTTTTCACGCATTCAATTCAATTGTTAAAGATGATTTCATTCGACATGATCAATTCCATGAAGTGAATTATGACATGATTACACAAACAATAAATGGAAGACATTTGAAAATTGAAATGCAAATCCAGTCAATTGTTACTTCAAAACATGCTCGTAATATACAATAAACATAAAACTAAGATAACATGACGCTACGAAGATAAAAATGTAACTTGAAACACAACAAAAGTGACTACGACTATAAAATGTGTAATGTGAGTTGAAATTCTGTCTATAATAACAGTACTGTCCATAGTAACTTACAAGGCTTTAATAGACTTTTTACAAGCGTTAGATACGGGACCGATGAACCGAGGGATATTGCGTAAAGATCACACGTCAGACATTTGCCGTAACGATAATGAAATAGCAGAACACAACGTTGTTGTCACAAATCTGTGGATAAGAGGCATCACGTTACGTTTTATTATAATCTTTCATGAACATAACAGCGTCGTTGTAAAGTTCATTGTTCTGTAACATTGTAACTGTCCGTGGGATTAACCTTAAAATTAACGGGACCTTAAAGTACGGGAAGATTTAATTTTACCACCAATCCAATGTTTTAGCCAAGGTCGTAATAAATTTATAGACCGACCTCTAAAAACCTATCTATACCAAGCGTATTCTCATAAAACAAACATTTAGTAAAACGATCATTAAGTTTTCGATATTCCCATCTGTCTGTACAGTTTTTACAGACATAAAAGCAATCTTTCTTAAGTTAAAAATAAATCAATGATAATCCAAAAATCAAAGGCAGATTCTAAACAACGCGAATCTTTACACCTACCGCCGAATTAAGAGAGCGCTTATCTCCGAGAGTATTCATCTATTGTATCCTGAAGAGGCCTTTGTACGGTGTCTGGACAGGACAATATGAAAATATTATCTACGCTGTGGATCGGGTTACACACACGTGCAATAGCCGCACCCCGACGCGGCACACATGTTGGAGTTCGGAGGGATATGCAGTTTGAGAGACGGGACGTTTGGTTTTTTGTCAATTATAAAAAGTAACATGAATAGTTTCTTATTATTAGGAAGGTATTGGATCGGATCCCAATATCTTTTATGTTTGAAGAACAAAATGTTACGGATGTATAAATATCAAATGTATGTCTTAATATAATTGTGAGATGTTGCATAATAGGGAAAATTGTGACTTGTCTACATGGGGATTAAAAAACGTAAATATTTTTCTGTTCCACAAATAGTCCCTCTATGGAATAACGAATAAAAGGAAAAATCATTATCATACAATAACATTTAAGGCCATTTTAGGGTTATATTGAATGTGTTTAATTGAATTTGTCTGGAGGCAATCTTGACCGTAGTATCAGGTAAGCTTGTCATGAAAATCATTTTTTCAAAACTAAAGCAATACGTAAAATTTCAACCGTGTATTGTAAAATGATACTAATTGACCATAAAAGATTTAACCCAAAAAACAATCTGGCAAAAATGGCAAATTGATAAAAGCTTGTTAAAGGGAGTCCAGTTTTGTTGCAAATACTCATTAATTACCGAGAAACATCAGGCCTCACATCAAATCATTTACATGGGAAATGTGTATAATTCATCTAAAAAGAAACATTAACGCTAACTGGAGTGTTTAACACAAATGAAGCAGTGCCCAAGATTAATGGACCACTTAGCAAGGCAGAACCGGGTACGAATATACCTATGGCAGTGTACTGCCGACTGATTTTTTTCTCTAAATTAGTGCTTGACCACTATCCCACCTGATGGTAAGCGGCGATGTGGTGTCAGCTGGTAAAGCGCACAAATTTAGTAATAGCCTATTCACTCTTGACTTGAAGACACTTAAATTGAAATCGAACGGAAACACTGACGCTGGCAACTTATTACAGTCCTTTGCGGTGCGTATGATGAAAGAGGACGCAAAACGCGACGTTCGCATTGCCGAAATCTCTACGATGAAGGGATGGGTACCGGCCGTGCGTCGACTCGTTCGATGATGGAACGGGGATGGGGGAATTAAATGTGTATTATAATAAAAAAATGTAATATCCATCAAAATAGTGCCAAAATTAAATTACGAAAATCAAATGAATACTTTCTTTGCCAACAAAGTATCGATGATATTTTTGGTGATTACTAAGAAACAGATAAACTTATAACTGAAAAACCTTCGTCGAAAAAACAATTAGCAGATGCAACTGTGTACAGTAGTTATGGTATCGGCTGAAGTAACGTTTAAGTTTGAGAATATTACTGAAGAAATTAAATTCAGTGTTGTTATACCCATTAAACTTATGGTTCTCGATAAGATTACCACACCAGCGATAAGATCGGCTATCACATAGCCCATGAACTACAAGGTGAATACCATAACTATCAGTATGCAATAAAAACGAACATATTTCGTAACTCTTCAAAATCAACAGTTTACAATTTGTCGTAATGAATCCCTAAGGAATCAATAAAGACAATCGATGTTTATCAGCCGATAAAATACAACATCGACATGCAGCGCTTAGGCAAAAGCCCAGAGCCCGATCTGAAGTTATCAGCATTCTCGATCACCATAAATATTAAGAGGGGCGTGATCACGTCATGTTGCACTCGCCCGATGAATATGTAACAATAGTTTTGTTACAACGTTTTTAATTACAGCAGGCGGCTCAGGTTCAGCTCAAAGGCGTATGGTGTCGAGCACATGTTGGCAATTACGTCGTGAATTCGATAGGAACCCAGTATACGATTCGCCGATCGTGATAGTAGTGTGACAAACGTATGGTGTATGCGTCGGCGGCTCGCGTACTGCCGAGCCATAAATCTAAAAGCCAGGCGGAGAGGACGCGTGTAGCCCTTTATTATAGCCAGACATGATTGGCCTCGGGCGCTTACCGAACAAAACGAACGCGCGCTTAGTAACGAGCGCGACTGCCTCGTATCTCTGTGACTTTCGAAGTGGGCAAGAGTTTTTGCCTTTTTGGGACGCCGGCACCAGGTTTAAGGCCGGGAAGGATGCTAAACGCTATAACAATTCCACTAGATGGTTTCTGTCATAACTCTGCCAAATACATATGAAGATACGGTCGTAAACACGCAACAACGAGTAGAACGGAATACAGATTGGCGGGGAAATACGCTTATAACGATTGTCACAGATTTTTTGTTACAAATTCCATACCATGTTTTGGAAATACCATATCTATTATTGGATCTCGGTTCAATAAACATGGTAATACTATTGTTATAATTTTTCAACATCCAAGTCCAACGGTTGAACTGACGATAAATCTACGAACGACGCGAAGGTGAGGTTATCGCAGAACACAACCAGGCCCTTGTCAATCAATAGGAATGATAAAGTGATCAGAAAATACTAAAATGCAAAGTTAACATGACATCCGGGTGTAAGTTCAACGGAACATCGAACTGCAAATTCAAAAGGGAACATTTACGTATGCCTAATCTTATATCGAATCAATGATATCGTTCGGGCGCACGCTTGGGTCAGATCACTGTGGTACGGCGCAACGACTTGTATACCGCCATTAAATTGGTAAGCATTGTAGCTAGTTCTCATTGGAGGCCCGATGACTTGACGTTAACTATACTATTAGCATAATAATTGTCTCGAAGTATGCTGCGAACGCCGTGACTCACACGCGAACTCATTTTTTAATCAAGAAGTATATTTACGTCGAGAACTTAGACTTGGTTTGAAACTTTACACAGGATGTGATTTAGTTTGAAACTATTAAGAATTTATTATAAACTTGTGGAATTTTAAATAAAATGTTAGGAACTAAACGACAGACAACAATTACTCCACACCCAGTGGACCCAGACATATGTAAAAACTTTATAATACAAGGAAACCTTAATATAAAGTACTGGGGCACACTAATACAAGATTTTGACCTTGATTTGTATTTATGCTTGCCCTCCTAGATATCAGATATTTAGGCAGACGTGGTTACGTTCAAAACTTTTAATGTTACGCAAACCTCATTTAACAAAAGTAAAATTATTAACAATATGATAATTATTGACTGGCCTAGTGGTTAATAAACCTGACATCTAAGCCGGAGGTTGTGAATTCGATCCTTTTCTATAATAAAAATATCTATTTAAGTATATATTTACTAATATATATTGAACCATAATAAGTTTACCAGTTGTCTGATTACATACTCGTAACTGTACAAGCAAAAGTAAATTGAACATTAGATGGCCGTGAGAGTTACTCTGAGCAATTTATTTATTATAAAAATAATTTATAACTTTTCTTAAACAGGATCTTACATTTAAAGATGGTGGTAAACTAATCAACGACCTGAATTGAAACATAGCACGCCCGAGCTAAGTACATGAAGCGGTCCCCAGTCGCACGACACACCGATCTCTGCTCCAGATCTACGCTCGTGGTTGCTCCGCTGAAGCATTATATGCAAATAGTAAAGCCATTCGCTCCAGCTCCAAGTTGGAAACGTTAGCGATATCGCACTCAATATGGGCATCCTTGACTTCACTTCTATAACTGCCAGTTACGCCATGAAATCACCTGGCAAAATTGTCGAAGAACTTGTACAGGCCCGATATTCACGTTCATTATTCGGGCAATCTTTGGTATTCACGATGGACCAGACTGTAAAATATTCGTTCCTTTACCTTTCACATACGAGAAAAAGTCACCTGTATTGAATTTATGTCGCAGAGTTGCGCCAGAGCCCACAAAATTCCTAAACAAATAAATAACGATTGAGCAACACATCGCTATTATATGCGCGAAGCGTGCTCAGGACGTTAAACTGATGAAAATAAACGGCTCATGAATTCATCCTCATCTTGCGACTTATTGGGTAACTCTGTTGTTATGTGAGAAGCTAAAAGAAATCGCGATTTTAAATAGAAGAAAAAAACGTACCGCTTGAATATAAACTGCGCACACGGACGACAAATATTATGAAATGTTCATCAGCTTTAATTTAAAGATACATCGCACGTAGCGTGTTTTATTGTTATGGCCCTTAATAGTCTTAAACAAGAAATACATTATACATCTTGTTAGCATAGTACATATTGGTGTGCATTGGTAATATGCACTTAAATTAGAAGTTTATATGCAGTTGTATTATAATAAATTTATTTCTAATTAGAACATTTATTTCTATATTTAAAGATATTCTGGCTGTGTAAGTAAATACAGGAATGCTTGTTCTGTACAGGCATCCTAAACAATTGACGAATTATTAGCAATGTAGCAATTTTTTGCAAAAAAAAACATTATAATTTTAACAAGAACTACTATGTCTTTAAAATTTTTTACATATTGAAGAGACCGGTTGTAATAACGCCCAAGTGCAAAAAAACACATTTACATCCCATAATATCGATAACTGGATTATTCGATTCTTCAATGAAATCGATTTTCAAATAGACAAGATTGAAATTTGGTCACTTCGAGCCGATACTTGGTCCAAAATAAAACGATTCCGCAGCTGAGTAGTTGGACTGGTGGGAAAAAGCCGCCTGAGAGCCCCTCAGGCCGACATTCCCTTTGCGATCGGCCCTATCGCCTCGGGCCACCATCGACCTGACGTAACCACCGGTTCAGAGTTAGATGTAGACATGTCCTTCTAGAACTGTTACTTATTTGAAATATCTCTCGTTTGTTGTTCGTCTCTTTGTTACAATGCTACTGCGCCTAAAGAACTTACAAACTTAATTAAAATATTTAAAAACAAGCTTTATTTATAGAGTATAGAACCTAAATATGAAGAAACACATAAAATTTCACAACTGTTGTTAACCATTGAGGAGTTCCCTTGCCTGGAGCTAATCCTGAACGTAGTATCAGGTCATGCTTTTCAGAAAAATGGATTGTCATCAGAATTACGCAAAATTTAAGCACCGTAGTGTAAGAGGAAGTGGGTCTAATTAAGCTTGCAGGATTCGATCTTAACTTAACTAATAAATATACTAACATACTAATAATCAAACTTACACTGCAAGTTAAATAAAAGCTTGTAAAAACGACATTGTATAGATAGATAGATACAGTAAAGGCACTTATTCACATGATTCAACTCCTTCTTTGTTTAAATTCTGTACAAAAATTGTTGCCTGATAAGTATGACCTAATAAAATTCATAACGTATCAGTATTTGGCTGAAATTTCAATAAGCATTCTTCAGAAACCTTGGAGTTAGCCTAAATACTTTGCTCCAGACAACGGAACTCCTGCACGATGAACAGTAGTCATATTTTTTCCATCTATATCGTACTCTGTAAACGAATGTATTTAACATTTAAACTATAAGTATATTTTAAAATGTATATAACTACAATAAAGATGAATAATTTTTAGCCAGTGTCAGGAAAGAAGCAATAAACGAGATAAAATAGAAGTCACATTGTAATGACGAGATTGAAGAATCGAGTCGCGCTATTTCATTTATATGTCATTTGAAATTGGACTCCTCTACACCACAGTAGCTTGAATTATAAGACTGCAACGTAGGCTTCATGATACTCAATTGTAACGTCTGGATGAATAAACGTTTCAACGAGTGTTTAGTTTCAGCTATAAAATAATAAAATCCAACGGCCTGAATGTGATTGGATTTTGGTGTGAGTTTATATTAATGTCAATTGAACAAACAGTAAGACAGTGTAGATATAATTTTGTCATTGTAACCAATATCTAATTGTTAATACAAGAAAGTCCAAAAAACTAGATGTAATACAAGCCCATCCACCAATTGGCATTTGTCCAGCTTGGTGGACTACGGCCTGTGACACATTGTGAGTGAAGACCAGGGACCAGTAGTTGGATTGTTATGGGTTGTAATGATAAATCCAGCCCAGGATCTTGATCTTCCTCAACACAAATTCAAACTCGACAGGATAGCATAGTTTCTTTTCAAACTTTATATGGCACCATCCAACTCTGTCATCACACATTAACACAGTAACCTTATTTATATAAATATGCAAATTGAACTCTGGAAAGAACAGCTGGAAGGAGCAGAATACGTTTTACAGAATAAAAGTATGTAATGGCATCCTTTCCACCAATCCGCATTGAAGCAACGTGGTGGAGTACTCCAGGAGGCCTAGTGGCCTTCTCAGTACTAAGAGACCAGGGCTCAGTAGTGGGCTTTCAGTAGGTTTAATCACTCGGCTTAACGACTAACGTTTTAAACAGTTCACCGACATAAAATATGAAAGCTTCGACAATTAGAAAGACAAGACAAATACAGTAAAGCGTGTGGTAGAATGACCAGAAGTATACAATTGGTGAGGCGTGGTCAAGTCACTTTTCACTTTGATTTGCGTACACAAGTAACGGGTAACGTGGTTATCGTTAATCATAGGGTATCGCATTGCTCGGAAGCTTTAACGCAGCCTTTCTAGAAAGTACACATCGAGACTGAAATTTTAATTCATTGTGATTCTCAGTTTTCAAAAAAGAAAGTTAATATCGAATCGAATCAAATGTCTCTCTTATGAACACAGGTATGAAAAGTTCTTATACAAATATAAAATCCCTAAAATATAAAAATAAAAACTAATAATTTCCTAGTGGTAAGTGAACAACTGGACTGCTACACCAAAGGTCCGATTTCCATCAAGGTCAAACTTTTCTGTGATGGGCAGGAATGTACCTGGGTGTTTTATATATAAGTATATATTTAAAATAAAAATATACATATCGTTCTCTGATCAACATAGTATAAGCCAACGCTCAGTTGTCCAACAATATATAGCGCTAAGCACATATAAAGTTCAGTAAAATATCACAAAAGATTGTCGTTCTTGATTAAAACAGTTTGTTTTTGTTTTTGCCAGGTAACATTTGCCGATCTTAAGCGATATCTTAAATCCACATCCGTTGCAAGAGACACTGTAGTTATTCTTATCAATTATTCTCACATGAACAAGTATAAGTATATTTTAATATTAACATTTAATTGGTGTTTGTACTAAGTTACACTGACAACAACTGACTAGTTGTATGTGCGCGCTTCCGTGCTTCGGAGGGCACATAAAGCCGTTGGTTCTGGTTGTTATCGTTAGCAATCGTTAAGCCATGTCGGAGGCCTTTGTACGGCTTAACTTCCGACACTTGGTTTGGCAACTAACCATCAATCTACATTCTACATTGGAGCTACGTGGTGAAGTGTGTTCTAGGCTTCCTCAGTGTGAGGTGAGACCCGTGCTCAGTAGTGGGCCATCAATGGCCCAAACCCACCCTGGCCACAAAAGTAATTTTAATCTGTTTTCGCATACCCCTAAAAAAGAATTTTTATCAAAATAATGCAATTTACTAGATGAGGAATTGCTCTGTAATGACTTTAAGATTTTTAATTAACAAATACTTAAATAAATTAGAACATAATTAGTGGAAAAGCTAGAAATATCACCCAGGTGCTAATTTGATCGACTAAATGATTTCATCAATTAACATTTTGATCGTAGATACCGATATTATCGATAAAAAATCGTTCTCTAATTTCAATTCGCAATCTAATCAAGACCGAAAAAATGTACCGTTTAAGTCGATGCGCAAAAAATACCGACTATCGTGATGCAGATAATTACAAAGTCAATTTGTGCAAATACAACTCTTAGTTGCAAACAGGCATCAAACACCTTAATAGACACCAAGATTGGATTTGAAGTCAACAAAAGGCATTTAAAATTGGAATTTTATGATCGTCCGAGAATACGTTGATGGTCATGAAACTCAACACTGAATGTTAGATCGATGGAAAGAAGGAACGAAAATGCCCAAGAATGTATCAATAAACAATAGAAGACAATAAAAACGGCAAGATCAAATAACGATGACAAAAAAGACGTTTTTTGAATGTGATAAAGAGGCAAACAAGTACCTCACCTGATAGTAAATGATCATCGACGACCATGGACATTAATAACACCAGGCTGGAGTGATACTAATGCTTTGCCTGCCAGACAGGTGGTAATAGACACGCATACGTGGAAAAAAAAGGAAAAGAAACAAGGGAAGTGGTACTAAACAGATGATATTGCAACTGGAATCAATAACAACAACAACTGATCCCAGATACACCAACACACAGGTGACACAGTTGACAGAAGAAGAATGGGAAGGAGGATGACTGAAGGACAGGGAGAAAAAGATGAGAACTGATTCTGAAGCGCTCAGTCGAAACAGGATGAATCGTTTGACGGCTGATTCAAGCAAGAGGGTGGTAGCCAGCCAGACGGGTTTCACAATAACTGGGTTCATAATAATTCTTCTACGAAGTTGTACCACCGAGTAAGCTAAGTAAGTAGTAGACTCGGACAGCTCTTATTAACAAATCTAAAGCACACAGTGCATTGCACTTGAAATTATTAAATTACAATTGCTTATTATTTAGGAAAGCGTTACAACATCAATGTTTCCGATAAAATTTAATCACATCGTTAAAAAACCTGATCAACTTGTCCTGGAAGCAGAAACGGATAAAAGTAACACGAGTCAAACTTAAACATGTAATTTTTTGGATAATTGTTTATGATTTTATGGAGAGTTTTTGTTGTACTTTTTACATCCACTTATTTCAAGTACATTGTAACAACTGGCATTATTTCATTATTGGAACCCTTAATTGTCCCACTATTGGTCACGGGTCTCCACTCAGTGTGAGGTGTATAGCTCATAGTCCACCACAATGGCCATGTGCGGATTAGTGGACAGAATAACTGGAATACCTTTTGAACATAAATAAAGAATGGAATAATCTTTGATAGAAGAATGAATAGGAATTTACTAAGTTAGTGCGCCCAACATCTTAGACATCATCGCCACTTACTGGGTGGGTATGATATCAAGAATGAACTTATTCTACGCAAAAAAAACACTGAAACACTAGGATTCCAGGCGTTGAAACAACTGTATTCGTTTTTTAAACAGTATTCAGAACAGAACACATAAATAACACACTTCTAGAAAACAAACATTTATCTATTACATTTTAAGACATTTGTCGAGCTGGCCAGAAATCATACCTAGTTCTTATCGGCTTAGGTCTTAATTTTTCCTCTTCTCCAAGCATGTTGCTTCTACGTAACGCACGCCTTCAAGTCGTGGGCGGTTCTCATGTGAGATGCTATGCAAGATAATGGTTCATTATAACGCGCTTCAACATTTTGGATCACGGACCAGTAATCACACTTGACATATACTTTCAAAACGTGACAAAACGAAAGTCAGTTGAAGTTAACAAGAATAATTTAAAATTTTAGTTTTAAAGGCGCATTCAGTTATAACGTCGAACAACTTACAATAATTCAATAGGTAAGATGTTTTCAGCCGCAAAATTTGTTAATCGTCGATCAATATTGTGTGTTTATATATTAAATAGCTAATAGTATCAACGAATAACTGATGTGTTTGCTACGCCCTAGGAGGACACAGCAAGTTGTACATTCAAATAAATAAACGAAAGTATTAGTATCTTAATTCCCATACCCAAATCAAAAGTCAGTGAAAACCAGTTTCTCTAACTTCGACTTTGACATGACATCAAATTTAGAAAATATAGACACCCTACAGGTACTTTAGTTTCTTAAAGATCTTTTAAGTTTATTTTTTGTTATATTCCTGTTCTCTAACAAGGTCTCCAGCACTCCGACACGAACAAATCATATCGTCAAACTAGTTATGGTCACTGATGTAACGACTAGG
Source organism: Asbolis capucinus (assembly GCA_018249125.1). Taxonomy (NCBI): domain Eukaryota; kingdom Metazoa; phylum Arthropoda; class Insecta; order Lepidoptera; family Hesperiidae; genus Asbolis; species Asbolis capucinus. The sequence goes on from DWJZ01001308.1 coordinate 21,507, forward strand.
TATGCAAATTGTCTGCGCGGGCGCAGCCGGGTCATCGACCCCATGTTCGCGTCATTTAGGGTTGCTTTACAACTTATTTTAAGCTCCAAAAAGTCCTTAAAATCAATCAAAGAAATCTTGAGTAGGTAAGTAATTTTGGATTAATCATATTTTTCTTCGTAGAAGTTTTGATGTTCACTAAAACGTTATTTTTCTATGTGATTTAAATGAATGTGATTTAAAAAGATTAGTCCATGTTTCTCCAGGTTGGTGACCCTACCACCCTCATCACTATTGGCCCGCGGTCCCTCTGGCACGGAATCGATTTGTGCCGCACTCACCAGATAAGGTCAATACCGATCGCCTTTGATCTGCTACCGATGCTCATTTATTATGAAAACGCAATGTTAATCACAACGCCTTGACAAATGAGATGCGATTCTCTGTAATATATTTGAGATTGATCACTGGTGGAAAGCTTATTATATCTTCGAACTCTGTGATTTTTTTTATAATCGTTGAATGTTTAATATTCGCAATAGACATCTATTTATCTCCAACATTTTCCTCTTCAAACATCTTTTAAATATGTTCTATCATCGGTCCCATCATCTATATTTACAATATGTCTTCAAATAATTGGTATTCTTTGATCAGATAGCAGTTCTCTGGACAAGATCCATCTAACAATTGTGCTAACGTGTTTTGAATTAAACAGGCGCTTAGCCTCTCCTTTAGTAATCCAGTCTACTCTAGTTTTCACGCCATGAATGGATTATCAATATCTGATTTCAAGATTGTAGATTACAATAAACAAGTACTATTTTAAAATGACACTATATTCGTTGTTATAAATATCTGAGTTACAGTTTTGTTCAATTAGTTTTTATAAAAGTTGCTACATTTGTTATATTAATTAGAGTTAATACATTAATAAATAAAATGAAATAAAATATATATATATTTATATACTAATTGAAATAAATGTAAAAAAGCAGGCCCATGTGGTGCAATACAAGATGCTGACAGCGGTTTCTCTGGATAGCAATACTTGTACGTTGTGTTAGAGCTGCCAACTTTGGGGTCGCTTATAGTGTTATCTTTAATTATTATTTAATAAGAGGTAACAATTTGCTAAGCGATATTAATAAACTTTGTATATTAGTAATAATTTCATACTTTCTTCCTACTTCCAATTCTATCATTACTCTCAGTATGATTTTCACCCTTTTCCTCGTCGACATTAAGAAGTTCGTTACCGCTGTCATAATCAGTTACTCAACCTTTTTGTAGTTAATTAAAATAAAATCCTTTTTCATCTGCCAGTTATGAATAACCAGGCTCCCATAAACCACATTTGGTTACTTTACTATCTAAGACGGTGCGTGTTGTAATATTATATTAATTTATTAATAACTTAATTAATTCATATAAATTAAACCAATGCACGCCCAATTGTATATGTTCGCTAGTAAACTTATTAAAAAGATACTAAATATTAAAGATAATAGTGATTGAATGTAATATTAATATCCGGAACAAGTTACGAAAGCATTTTATAACCATAATTCACGTAATACATGAAAGCCAACTCAAAATCAGCCTCTCTATGACACAATTAGCCCAATACTTGCTTAATTAGCCGGTATCATACAAATTAAGAGTTATTAAATGATCAAATCATAAAAACCAAAGCCCTGAGGCACTCCAATAAAATACATCGCTTCATTTATTTGGTGGGGGACTAATTTGTGAGGCGAACCAGTTTTGTTAGTAATAAAATCTGTTAATGGATCAACACTAATAAAAGCGGCAAACAAAAAGCTCCCGGCATATCCCGACTTTATTGCTGCGATATTTTTCTATATAACACTGACAATATCCATATCTGAATTGATGTGTCCCTTTAATTTAACGCCTACAGCGCGGAGAGTGAATCCCGAGGCTACAAGCACTCCGAATATATTACATGTGAAACGTATAGAAAAAGAATATTGTCTTATCGAAAATTAAAATTCATTGAGGGCAGCATGAGAATCAAATCTTTTATTGGTCGTGCCCGATAGATTTATTCAAAGGTCTTTTCTAAAGGTATGGTCTAGCAAAGTGTTTTAGAGATGTTTACTCCCCACAACATTCCTAATTCCGGAAATACGAATTCCAATATATTCAAAAGTAGTTGTAAATAAGATTTAACCTTCTCATTTCTATGCTAAACTAATACACAGAACCGTTGGATCGACGCTTTGACACTCAAACGATTGTTATCTTAACTAAGTCCCATAATTCTAAAAACGTATTTAACTATCACAACGACAAACTAAATATTTGTCTTAATGTGTACTGGAATTACATTTTTGTGTGTTAAAGTGAAAATTTTCAATGGCTTGTTTTTGGTATGTTCAAAAAGTTCAGTTCTAATGGCAGTAATATTGTTAATTAAACTATTATTTAACTTTAACTTTATTGTATACTAACTTCCGCCCGCAACTTTGTTCGAGTGGAATAGTTGCTTTGGGGTAACGCTAACTTTAACCCGTGACTTCGTTTCTGTCATACATTTTTGTGAAACTTTAACCGTTTACGGAGCGCACGCAGCTAAAGCTCTCAATAGAAAAAAATCCCCGGATTTTGAAACATTTTTCATTAGTGCTCCATTTCTATTGGTCTTAGCGTGATGATATATAGCCTA
>DWJZ01001309.1:0-24169 GCA_018249125.1 Asbolis capucinus
AGTATTTATTTGTTATCCTTTCTATTTCTCGATATACCACAGACCAAGCTGATCGTCAGAAAATGTACCATCCGCTCCGTCCCTAATACTTTATTAAATCATACTGATCCAGCATCCTAATATACGTTTGCCAGCACAGAACGAGATTTGTAATAAAGGAAAAACATAAAATAAACATGTTAATGAGCAGAGAATATTGAGATCTGTACTAATTTAAAAATATCTTGTTAATGCATCAGCTACGTTTCATTTAGATGAGGTTAATAAGTAATGTTTCAAAGTAAAATAGCAAGTATATGTGTATTTCTTTTCTCTTTAAATAACATTTAAAAATTGTAATGATTATCTTCAAATGTTTAGACAGTTTTTTAATGAACCATTACACCTATTTTATTATGTGACTCTTTAATGCAAAGTCAAATGGTTAGATATTTTTTTATTTAATTAATTATTTTTTATATGCATTCAAATACTTTTATATTGCTGTTTGGTTAAATATTATAGCCATTTATAAATACATATATTTGAGATTGACATTCGTATAAGTGGAATTTAAGTTTTTTGAACATCTTCAAATAAAACATAATCTTAAAAATTATAATATACAAAACTAGACTTCACCTTTACAACGAAATCAGTTTCTGAAGGTAAACATGGGGTTACAAGGTCAATAGTGGGGTTCTTTGCAATTTTATTTACTATAGGAGATCCTAGTCGATGCCACTGTCATGTGATTATCCTAAGAACCTTCTTACTTACTCTGTTAAAAATAACGATTGCATATAACTGTAACTTATGACGTTAACACAAATAAATAAAACTAATACTTATTATTCGCCATTTTGTAAGGACCGCCATTTTGTGAGGGCGACGCAATTTGTGATTCAAGTAAACACTTAGTATAGATACTTTGTAAGGTAAGAGGGACGAAAAGCTACATTTGTGATAAGAATTACATTATAAATACGCACCTTTATGTAAGTCTATGAGCTTAATATGAATCCTAATATTACGTCTCTTGGCTAACAATTATGTTAAAAATTGATTTAATTATATTTGATACAGTAATTACGTATATTGTTAAGACACAGTTTTTGTACTTATACTTCTGAATTGACCGCGGTGTTTTATAGGTATTATGACGGACCAAACCTATCGTCTTACCCTGAACACTGAACACTACGTTGATGTAATCGTAAATAGCACACTTTATAAAATAGCATGGAATCAATCAATAAAATACTAAATCCTTAAATACGATACCTATTTGAAAATTAAAATTGTGACGAATGAAATAATCTACAAAATAACAGTAAAGATATATTATTATGTATTGTAATGATAATCTTAAACGCAAACAAAAGAAAAGGTAAAAATAACTATTTACAGTAACAAAACTTTCAAATATTTATATTACATCACAGCAAATGCCTGAGAGTCACGAACTTAACACTAAAATTAAAATATTGTCAAAACTCTTTGTTATGTTAAAACAATAAAGTATCATTCTTGATCAAACTACTAATCTTTGGCCTGCAGATCTTAACACTTGTCATTTTATTGCACAATCGCGCCACTGTTTTAAACCTTAATCCTAATCATTTTATTCTAACACTGAGAAAAGTGATGTTAAAATTATATATTTATATAAAAATACTTCACTAACAAATTATAAAATTATATATTATGCTTCACGTGAAAACAGAAATATGAAATTAAGTACATTACTCGATAACATTACAAAGTATGGCAACGTCAAGTACTTTATTACACTGGATCTAAATAACTTACTAATGAAATAAAATGTAAATAAAATTGGAATGTTTCAAACGTACCAACTATTCAGTAGTTAAACTATATTAATCTTATCTATATGGTAACAACAATCGAAACATTAAAAATACTTTATCAAAAATTCGTAGCTCTGAACAACCGTTTAAAAGTTCGACCACGAAACATTCACGTCGAGGGTAAAACCATTTGTAAAAATACAATAAAGATCACTTAAAAAAATAATATGGACACTTCAACAAGGGTTTACAACCTTTAATTGACGGGGTCAACCATCCAACAATCATGATACGATACAACCATTGAAACTATACCGGCCACAAACATTGAGCTAACCTACCGGCTTGCTTTGCCAGAGATGAGGGCCACAGTGCAAGGACTGTCAAGCTCTTCATCTTAAACATCCTCTCACAGACGTTTCTCTTTCTCTGCAGTCAAACAAGTACCTTAACATTTCATTTTAACACTCAGAGTTCTTCAGAAAACATCTATATATTCGTTAGCATTCATTAACCTACAACTTCCTGATCATAAACATTCCAATCTTTAGCCCCAGGACAACTCCTTTCAAAATAACTTACAACTTACACTAACTGATTCCTGAAATGCATTGTTATCTACGACACAATATAATCGACTCATCAGTATTTTTTATTCTTTTCATTCTGCATTACATTACAGTGCTATATTTGTCTGACATTTCCCAGGGAGCTGAACAAGGGCTCCGTCTTACATTAACCTTAAAACAATCCAACGTCCCTCTTACGTACTGAGCAACATGTTTCAATAGATCTTTAGCCCAAGCTTTCAATTACTTAACTAGGAGTAGGTCATATCCGATTCTGTTTTCACTTTGATGAAGTTTGGATTGTCGGTGTCGAAGTTTGGCCCCTTGTGCCCGAACTGGTACACCAGCCGGTGAGAGGGCACGGAGACGAGAACCGATTGCCTGTAGTGATACCTCATCGCTCTACTGAATTTCTCAAAGGTCATGTTGTCGTTCTGCTTCATTTGTCCCCAGAGTTTAGCAACTTCATCGGGCTTGACAAATCTGTAAAGATAAGAAAATTAACGTTAATACCTTTTGTATGCAATATCTTAAAATGTAACATATTCTAATAATAATAAAAGGACATGAAATTCAACTGACAAATCTATAGGAAAACATAACTTTTTCAGATGATGAAATTGGCAATCAAAACATTTTGATTGTCTTGTGTTACCCATATTACCGTATACCAGTACAGCATTACTGCGAGTCATTTAGTTTTACGACTATTTCCTCTTGGAATCAAGCATAATACCTGCTATTTGTTGATTCCAAAGAAAAAAATGTTTTCATCGGTAATTACAGCAATCAATTGATGAACCATGATTTCTCAATTTTTTGCAATAATAACATCGAACTTGAAGTTGATAAGTTGCAGAACAAAAATAGCAAGGAACGATCGATTATGCATTTCCAAGATTGCAGCAATTTCTTTTGTGATCCAATTCTAATTCAAGGTTCTGATGCAACTAAACAAGGTTAAAATAATTAATATTGTATTAAACAAACGGCATGCAACATGCAATTAAAGACGATAAAAATTAATGCGACTAGTGTTTTCTGTGCGTTATTGATGAGATGTAATTTGATCATATTGATTTGATATGTAAATTACTACCGAGATTCATACGTTTGTTGTTTTTTAATCAGGAACAGGTTTAGACGATCTTAAAAGAAACATTCAAAATATTTCTATTTTATATTTGAAGACGTCAGATTGTTCCGCACAAACATCTCACAATAACATTTACCCAGTAGAACTACCAATCTCAACCGAGTCAAGTTCAACTGCATATAATAACACATCGTCTTATATAATTTACCGGTCATTAAATGGATTCTTGGCATCAGCGACTTATATGTCGGCAAATGAAACGGGTATATACACAACGGTGTCAAGTGCTGATGCAAAGTGTCCAGATAATTGTGATCCGAGTCAAGGATTACTTGTTGTGGCCATTATCAACGCGAGTTCAACTCAGCGTAGGAACATTGAAGGCACGTGTTATACAAATACTTTCAGTATTACGGTCAATTTAAATATGTAGGCTTTTAATGGAATAAGTTTTGGTTGTATTGGGGCAGTTATGAATTGATACCAGGCACGGACGAGGCTGTAGAACCAGGGACTTTTAATTCAATACCGGGTGTTATATAAAAGCCAATTTTGTCATCGTAGCCAAATATAGAAGGCGACAAGTATCACTTCTCATCATTTAACTACTACATATATACATAAAGAGAAATTTCTGTTATGTTTTAATAAGTGTGAGACGGGATATAATTATTTTGAACTTCGCACTAATCAATCCTTGGACAGAATTGATATGGGGTGTTTCCTTGGCAACTCCCTAGCGAAGCAAATTATTGAGATATTATTGGGAGGTGCAAATAGTTTCCTTAACATAATATTACCCTTACAATACTTATACTATTAAATATCTTTTGAAACATAATAAAGTCAATGAAAAATGGAAGACTTTACGGACGAAAATGTTAATCTTTGATTAAATAAATCTATCTATTTACGACTATCTATTTACGACCGTACATCATTCATACATATTGATAAATAAAACGCAAACCGCAAATATTTATCGATGGCAATGAATATCATTAAAATAATAATTACTTCTCATAAATACTAATACATTAAGGTGTATTTGTTAAATCCCTTGTTAATCCCTGCGATGTTTTACATGTGTTACAGCTTGAAGCTGACATTGGCATTTTGTCTATCACTGAAGTTTAGTATAAGCAATATAGTGTCTATTAAAATATTAGCTGAAAAATATAATTATTAAAAAATAATATCCTATCCAAAACTGTAAGCTGCCTTGCCTATCCATATGAGTCTCATCATATTGAACAAAACTCTTGTATACGTACTGTTAAAAATCAGTCGATAGACGGACCGAGACTATACACGCAATGTAACGAATATACATAATTAGTATAGTATAGTTATTAATTAACATAAGTCGTATCCACCATAGCAACATGCTTTTGTAATATATGTGTATTACTCCTGTCGTTGACTTACTGCTAAAATTTAAACTCGAAATGTTGCAGATTCGAGATATTGATAAAAAACATACCTTAAATATATCAGTTTAAATTCTAAATTCGACTGGGGGAACTGGATCCAGTCAGTCAAATATTATCGAAATTACGAAACAAGGCGTAAAACTATACGTTATAGATAAAGTTAACGATATAAATAATGACGCGTCGCTCAAGCGTTGCGCGACCTTGTCGACGAGCGTCTAATGAAAAACTCAACTGACAAGCAGACACTGTTTCTAATACGCTAATAATATTGTGCTAGGGTTGCCAACTGCAGCGAGATTTCTGGCTCAATACGTTAATGAGCATCAGCCTACTTTTAAGCACAGGTCTCTTCTTGTGGCTTAAAGTATCCTCTACCAAGATGCTGCAATTCGACTGATGAAAGAGTTACACAACCCAAGTGCCTGAAATTTTATGCCACTTCGACAGCGTGGCCTCCGTGACATTGAAGAGCTTATAATATTATACAACCAGTGGTGAATTTACATGTGTAACCAAATAGTTTTTAATTATATAATATAATGATATAACAATAATTTCTAACGATGACGGGAATGTACAGAAATTAAAACCAAAACTTATAGCATCAATCCATAAGATCTTCCTCAAATCTTGTTCCAAATCATTACATCAATGGATATTAATAACGTTACATAGATACAAATTACCGATAATAGCCGAGTAATAGGCTTGTTAAAATTCTTGTCGAGCGTTGAATCGCTCTTGCCTTCCGAATACATAATCATTGATATTTATTTTCTCCTGTTGTTTACCGTCCTTTAACAATGACAACGCTAGGTCGCTAGACAATTTGAGATTGCGAAGTAAATAATACGATTTTACGAGCTATAAAACAAGTTATGGCCGTACTTGAGGCAACTACATGGTACAAGTATTGACTCTTAGTATGTCTGTCTAACGTGCCTTCCATCATGAAGAATAGTTTAACTGTTAATTCCATTTGTAGCGAATTATTAATTTATGGTAAGCAAAGAGAAATGCCGGATAGATTTGGTTTGGAATTTGGATTAGAATGTTTTGGAAGCTAGGAAGCATTTTATAGATTTAATCTTGATTAGAATTACTAAGATTCGGAACAAGGTGTTTGTTTTTAAATAAAGTTACATTTATGTGGTAGATAAACGTGTTTATTCGTCCGTATCTTTTCACGTGAATGATTGTATTTTAATTAATAGTTATTAAATTGTTATTGGTAATTAAACCAAAATTGCCAGTTTTTATATCAATAATAAAGTAATTAACTTCTACCAAGTTCATTCTAACAACTTATACAATAAATACACAATAATAACATTGCCCGTGATGGAAATTTCTTTTACAACATAAGTTTTTGATATAACCAGACTATAAAATTTAGCAGTTCCTCATCAGTTTACACTTGGAATTAAATCGTAGCAATAATATTTGTTTACTGTGGACTCTGTATGAAGAACTATCAAAATCAACCCATTCTAAAAATTATGTAAAAATGTTGGAATAGTTATAAAATCGGACTAATTTCATAGTTAAGCCAAGCAACAAAACAATCTGAAATTCCCCGGGAGGGTCATCAAAGTTAAACAACAGATACAAATACATCACGATTCCCTACTATTGAAGTATTGAGTACACTCGTCTCAGCGCTTGAATATCGTGACAAAGGACTCCTTTATAATTTCACTCACGATCCCATAGTGCCACAAAGAAGAACTGTCTGCTGTCAATAACGTGAAAAGACATTAGATCTGCATTATCTTTCTCGAAGCGTACGTTTCAGGATATAAGAAATTCGAGTTTGCGTCATACGTTAATGACAGTTGGTTGGCCCTTAACTGTGTCAAACTGAGTAAGGCTAACGTCGAATCCTTTTTGCGTTTTATGAGTTTCTTGCATTATGTGATTGTGTCATTGTGATTTTCTTTCACATTTACAATTATTAAGAATTGAATGTAATCCGTTATTTAATCAACAATACTTTGTAATTTTCACTCTGTATTGTTAAAGGTAGGAATTAGTATAATATAATTAATATTTTAAATACATTTCATATAATCTATATGGGGGTAATGTTGCTGCAAAATTATCAATTAATCCTGGTTACAGATCGCATCTCTGTGTTTCATACAAATATAACGGTGCTGTCCTGCATAATAACAATCATTTTACATCAAAAATATGCAAGATTAGTTACATGATAAAATTTGAAAGATCTTACAAGGTCTGTTATGTATAGCCGTTGGCTGCGGCAGCAACCAAATATCTTATTTACTGCTTTGATATTCAATATTTCATTAAATAAACACCATGGTTTTTCAATGTTGTCAACGTGAAACATTTCCAATTCATCTATTTTACGAAACGCATCACGTAGGGCCGTCTCCTTGGCCCAGCTGATCGAGTGATACAACACAAGGCCGGGCCTCGACCTCGTGCACACGCAGCGAGCATCCGAATTTGTATGAATCACTTGCAGGCGACAGTGGCGACACCAGCAGAAGGTTATTGATACGACAATGCTACTTGCGAAGCTAATTTTATTGATATTGCTCCATAATGACAACTTGATCTGTGATATGGCTTAATCCGGTTGAAGTGTTTTATGCTTTTTGAGATTAACTGAAGTCGTGACAGATTAATAACATCAATCTTTCCGATAATTCTCGTATAACCTTTATACAGAAATGCCAAAAATACAATAATGTAAAGGTTGACATTGAATTAATTAAGGGTATTGACGCTAATAAGCTACCTGGAGGTAAGAACAATACCCCAAACACGTGATGGAAATCATAAAACGGCCGGTAGAGTACCTTAATTGATTCAGATGAATCGGTTATTTGATGTTGCGTTCCATTCCACTGAATTGACGGTAATTCACCTGATACGCAATGCGGGCGCTATAACTGGAATTGTAAATATTTTTAAGGAGATAAAAAGACCCGGTTAGCTTGTGTTACTTAGATATGTTATATCTTATTTGGGCATAGATGGCTTCAACTCATTATCAAGGTCTAAAGGATAAATGTTGCTCCAATGTCCTTGTGCCACAGGATAGCTTCGAACATTAGGTATAACGATGCAATGTTTGTTGTATGCTTTCATAAAAAAGCTTAACATTTAAATAAATAGCGTCATGTACTTTAATTGTTGACAAAATCACTTTACTTTGAGTTGCCAATTTTGATGTGCAATCAGTATTTTTTATTGAAAAGGGGATTTTGTTAAAATCGCCATTTTTTCTTTGTTAGTTAAATACCAGCCTTAAAATATACCGATGACAACTAAAGCTACGACTATCCGTGCTCTTAAACGCGTAGAAACGTGGTGCCTTTTAAGTTAATATAGATAAAGCATAAGCGATTTTTCAGTTTGCTCTAGTAGTTGTTCCTCTTTACCGATCGACGTTAAAGAGAGATGGCCTTTCTATAGTGACCTATGCCTTTCTATAATGAGACTTATTAAATGTTTATTAGATCCGTTTAATTTCATGGCTTCAGTAGTTCTTGGCCTCGAGAAGTTATGGCAACATTATACATCTCTGATCTCAGCTTCTGAATAATTACACCGAGGTCGAAAAGGATTCGTGCTGAGCATCTCAATTGTCATCTGTTGCTATTAATGTTTTAGATGATTTTGTTACTTTCAGTGTCTGCTTCGCGTCTGTGGTGTTCTTCAAAAGTTTTTCTAACAAGTTCTTTTATTGACTAATCAAATGTCTTTAAGTTGACTCAGACTTCTCTGATAACAGATAGAGCATAAACTCTAGAATTTTATTATCTTTCAATATGAAATTAGTAAAACAATATTTTGGTATTAAACTTATTCATAGTAAATTAACATCATTTTAAAATATGTTTTTACTTGCAATATGTACATATTTAAAAAGTTGCAGTAACTATTTAAATATTCTATTACTACTAATGGTTATTCTAAGAATTATACTTTAAAGTATAAACTTATATGATTATAGAAGTGGCTTCGGAAGGCTAGTTATACATTATTATCATGAAGCTCATGGCGATCGTAAAGTCGTAATAAACCTTGCTAAATCCTTATGAGTCGACGTGCATTTTATTGTACAGTGGTTTGTGCCAAAACCTGTTGCAGTCCCAAACCAATTGACTTGAGCATGCGAACCGTGACTCCATATTGTGTAAACATGTTTTTGTGCCAGCTGGGGCCAGGGGCCTGGGCCCACGGCTCGAGCTAGATGGTCGTCGTCAGGTATATGTTTATCATTCTCGTTTAAATTTAGTTTTCCATGCACGTATTTAATATGTTCTTAGAAACTGTGGAAAACATGCAATGCAAATCTTTTTAAGTTTATAAAAATCGCAGAATACAAAATCTAGACCTACGATTAATATCTCATTTGAAATTATAAACAGAAATCCAACAGTTTGAAGTGCTTCAAACTTTATGAGAACTGGCAAATAAGGTGAAGACAGAAGATTAAGATTATCCTGTAGGTTTTTGAGCTTTTAACTACAATAATACTAAAGAACAACAAAATCACAGGAATATAATTTAATTACAGGTTTCAGCTCGGCAACATATCGATGATGCTTTCAATGTTTGTTATATTTACCTAAGTGCGTGCTAAGTTGACCAGTTCCCGTCAAGAGGCTCGTCGGATCATTACTGGCTACTCCCATAAAAGAAATCAAAAACAGATGAAGAATCAGTTGCTAGGGAAAAATAAAACAAGAATAATTTCGAGGCAGGTAACGCGGGGGACAAAAAACGAGGCGACGCACCGCGAGTATGCAAATTAAAATTTTGATCAATGTATGTAGTATCGGACCCAAGGAGAACCGGTGTGCGAAAACCAAAACGGGTTCTGGTTGCTAATAACGCTCGGCCGGGGAACTACCTCGACTTACTTCAACCCATTAATGGCCCAATACTGAGCACCGAACTTCGTCCTAAGGTCTTAATGATACTCAACTGTCGGCTTGATGGAGCGGTTAGTAGCCAACCTACGTGTTTTAAGTTTTATTCCACTTGAAGGCCTACATGGCTTAACGATTGCTACTGCACTCGTGAAATTTGTTGCCACTAGCGGTCACCCATCCTCCTACCGACCGCGCTCACCGTTGCTTAACTTTTCCGATCAAGATCGAAGCAAGCCGCCGGTACTTTAACATGATAAAACACGTAACTGTCACCTAGAGATCGTTAATGTTGTTGTTAATCTGATATTATATCGGCTTTGGAATTCCCAGTTTTAATTGAAACATACATATGTATGTAATTACTTAAGCGATGTTAAAGTTCATATCGGTAGGCGGCAATTTTTGTTTTTTTTTGTGCTATCACCGTCTGACAAATAACATGTTAAGTCGTACACCGATTTATACAAAATAAATTAATTTAAATATTCAAAATAAGTTATATTTATTTAATAATGAAACCTCTCCACACCCAATATTTTCTAAAGATATAAATTGGAAGAAAAATAAATTGTAAGATGACGCAAAAGTAGTCGTACATGATTTTAAACTCGATTCATCGTGGACCGTGCACGTTATAGTGTGAGCTAGAGAACATTGCAGGAACGAACGAATGAACATGGTTTTCTCATGACTGAGGAGGCCTGTAGCATACTCCACACCCGTTGATTGTGGAGTGCTGGAGCTCTGTAACGGGTTTATCATCATTGCAACCCATAACTGGGCTAGAGTCTCCTCTTACAGTGTGAAGGGTACAGGCCATAGTGCACCACGCTGGCCCAGTGCGGATTGGTGGACATGATGGGGAAATATCAGAAGTGCAGGTTTCCTCATGACGTTTTCTTGCATCGAAGCAAGTAAATAACTGTAAATATACATAGATTTGACCCTATTCTATATATTGATATTTTTTTTGAAAATTTTGATGTAGGGGGAGGCTTTGATATCGATACAGAGATCAAAACTTTTGTTTTTATTTATTGTCTGTCTGTCTGTTCGAGCTTCATATAAAAATCAATGGACAGATTTAGATGAAACTTGGCATACTGGAAGTTTAAACCCAAGAATGGTTATTGGATAGTTTCTATCCGATCTTCTTCCGAAGCGAAGAGAGGCCATTTGTAGTGCTGAAGTACGGACATATTTTTTTTAATTTAGAGGTGCTCGCAGGATTTGAACCGAGGACCTTCCGTTCGAGTGGCTGATGTTCAAACTTTAGGCTATTTTTTTACTTTTTTTACAGGTTAAACCCATAAAGCATAGGGCCTTGATACAATTGCTATCGTATAATAACTCGATGATATGAACATTGCATGATATGAACCTATTATCGGACGTTTTGTAACGCGACTGATAACTGATTGCTTTTATCAACCTTTTGTTATCTGACGGGTCACTCCACTAGTGTTAAGTATTGGTTCTGCTGTCTGCGGTATGCCATCTAGGTATTTTAGATCAGGGGTAGGCCACCAGCCCGCAGGCCTCATGCAGCCCGCGTGGCATTTCGTGTGATCCTCCCGATGACAACTGAAAAATGTTTTACTTAAAAAACGTAGGACTTTCATACATACTTCCAACCCCGGTTTTACCTACTTAAGGTGGAGTTTCGTAAAATCCATCCTTAGCGGATATACTACACCCTATAAGGAACCTAGTGGCAAATTTCAAATTTTTAGGTGTTATAGTATCTGAGATTTCATGAGTAATCAGAATTATTTCGGTTTTATTTATCATAATTTTAGCCTTTTATCCCACGGGAACAAAGCATGTTTCTGGGGGAAAAAAATATCCTATAACCATTCTCCATAAGCCACAAACATGTTAAATTTCATCTAAATTAGTCCATTGATTTCGGAGTTGTCATACTGATTTTAACTCGTTATCCTGTGGGAACTAAATAATTTCCTGGGATAAAACGTATCCCATAACCATTTGTGGGTTTTAAGCTATGATTATACCAAATTTCATCTAAATGTGTCCAGTGGTTATTGCGTGAGGCTCGAACAGACAGACAAACAAAAAAAAAGTTTTGGTCTCTATATCGATAAGAAAGTCTCCCTACATCAAAATTTCAAAAAAATACTTAATGTTCAGAGTTGACCCCGTTACAGTTTTATTATTAGTGTAGTGTGTAGTCAATCTTGATCCTTTTAATAGTAACTATTCTCGGTCTCCCTGGACCCTCCCAAGGTCAGCGAACTCCAAATGTCTCATAAACGTGCTGAGTTGCTATAAATTATAATAAATTAACTGGTATGGTACATCTTTTATATTTTTTACAAAGTCCGCGCGATCTAACTATTTAACCTCCGTAGCCTTGAGTGAGGCCAATAATTTAAACCTGTTTCTTCACGTGATATCTACGTCCAATGTTAACAAGTTAACGTGTACGGCTAACCACACGTATTCACGTTAAGTTACTAGGAAACGCAAGCAGGTATATCGAGACAGGTCAGGTTTTGAACCAAATTTTAAGAATAAAACTATTTTCAAACCCCTTCCTAATTTCTTTCGTCCAGGGTGAAAAACATTTATAATAGTCACTAAAAATATATATTTGTGTCATTCTGGTTCCCCGACCGAGAATCAAACCCGGGCTGACTTAACCCAGTTAGTAGCAACTAGGCAATAGGGTGTACAATCAGTTTGGTATGATCAATTTCAACAACTGCTGCGGCGGCCGCAGACTGCGCACCAACTTGGTTTTTAATTCCAAATTATTCAAGTCATTATGCTCAAGGTGATATTTTGAAAATGTTGTTTTGAGGTGTGGTGCTGACGTCATCGTTACGGTTACACGTTTTAATGACACTAATTAATATTCATTCATGATGATTTATGTTATCTGATCGAATTTGCGACCGTTTCAATTTTAAACCAACATGCGTATCTAAGCAGTACACCTGTACGTATTTTTTTGTATGATTTGTTGTTGTGAATTGTCACTTACAATTGAATTGTAAAACTTTGCAGTATCTACTAACCCTTTATTGATTTTGGAGTCCGATATAAAAACCTATTATTTTACATAACTAGGGGGCGTTGTAACATCGGATATTATAACATAAGATTATTATCCACTAGCTGGCGTCGCTACGTATCAACAGTGTCCGATGGATATCATTCTGGTACCAGAACCTTTTCCAGATACATCTGACCAAAGTTGCTAGAAACATCAGTCCTACCATTTCAGAGTCTTTAAAGGACAAACAAACATTGATTTATACCTATATATATATATACATATATATATGTATATAAGTGATCTTTACTGATCATAGATTTATGATTTTTTTTTATTTATTTGTTTTGTACAATAATACATATTTTTATATTCTGCCAAACTGTTTGCCAGTTTGTCGGGTTCTCGGGATCCTGGTACTACTATGGATTCTCACTTACTACTACTTATTTTAAGAACATACTTATATACATATATAGTTATATAAATATATGACATATTATGATAAAGGAAGTTGATTATATGAATAGCTAGTATTTTCACGGGACTAGATCCGAGTTTTGTCCCTCATAACACACCCATTAGTCTAAATTTCTACGAAACTAAATCAAATATATATATATATTTCTTGATCATATATACAAAGTGTCATGTTTTATACGCGACGACCGAACTGACCTGCATGGAATCTCTGATCCGGCACACAGACCGCTCGTGTATGTGGTATGTGGATTAAAAGTAACCTTTTTGTTATTCCAGTCTATAATCTATCCCTGCACCAAATTTCATTCTAATCCGCCCAGTAGTTTTTGCGTGGAGAAGTAACAAACACCTACGTACATTTTTATTTCTTTTGCCTGTAAAATATCCTTTAGGAATGCCGCGTATTTAACTGTTTAATAACCACTGATGAGCACGGGTTTCCTCATAAAGTCGCCTATCCTCTAGGCCTCTTGCAGTGCTGATTATAAAATACGCCTATTACTAACTAGTATTATACTAACCACACAACAGTGCAATAACTGTACCTACATTATTTTATTGTACTATATGTATAAATGACGTCATCAAAATTCCCACTTCAAATATACTTCATATATTGCCAGCCCTACGCCAGTTCTGAAAAAAAGCGCTTGCTCTACTAAACGAAATGAAAGATATCGCTTTGCACTCCGAAGAATCTCGTAAATTGAAATTACATATATTCAACGGATTTATCATTGTCATTTCAAATATTTTGTTTAAGTTATAAGTGTTCTTTATTTATCTTTGTTGTAAAGTCTAAATATATTTAGGACTAAGAAATGGGTATTATTTCTAATTCGTAAAACCATGAAAACTGTACCCAATAGATACATTGGTAACAAGCCTACGAAGTTAAAGATTTTTTGTTTTATCCATCCATACTACAATACTTAGAATACTTAGAACAAACTTGACAATGTTATATGGAAAAAAATCCAGACCGGATTTGCACTGCGTATAAGTACATATAATGGCAGAAACCTTCATTGGAAGTATAATTCCATTACAGATGCAAGGGATTGTTAGCAAAAATTGTCGTTTTAATCCATATATAGAAATAACCATGAAATTTTCACGAACCCAACGAAATAAATGGTGAGCAACATGTATGTTCTCAATTACCTTACACAAAGATACAGGTTTAACAGAAAATCTGAATAAGCAATGATTAAAGCAACTAATAAAATCTCTGAGTGTGTAGTAAGAGACGTACAGGATAGTTTTGAGGCTAAGGATAGATGTATAGATGTTTCTTCCTCTCTCACACAAAAAGTACTAAGCAGATCTGATTGAAATTTATCACAGAGATAGATAATAGATTGGAATAACCGGCTTGTTTTATCAAAATATTCAAAATGCAGACGAAACAGCGGGCGGAAACTAGTATTGTATATTTTATCTAACCGCGGTGTAGCAAGAGGCTGTGTTGTATGACGTCACTAGTTCCCGAGAACCTGACGCACGCAGTCATTGTCCTGAGATTGCATTAGTGGGCTTACTTGACTGATAGCGGCAGTGGCAATCAACAGCTGGTTACTGATAGCCCTTGATAGAAACAATTCTGGTGACTCGAGTCTCGTTCATCCTAAGTCGTGTCTCAACAAAATAAGGGATTCATTTAGGTCTTCAAAGAACGTTTTTCCTTATTTAAAGATCTGATCTGTTTTTTAAATATTTTTTAAAGCTATAAACGACCCCAGAGCTGGCAGCTTACTAGCACACCGTATAAGTATTGCTATTCAGAGAGGAAACGCTGCCAGCATCTTGGGTACTGCACCACGGGGGCCGTTTATAAATATATATTTTGTTTCATTTTAATTCTTTTTTAAAACTCGTATGTTAAGAATGATGTACATTTTGATAGTTAAAAAGTTAGTAATATGCAAAAATAATTATAATTAATATACAATTAAAAATCAAAGCTCATACATTACAAACAATAAGGCAACAAAAATATCAAAAAGATAATGATTGAAGGTTGTATATGTTCCATCAGGTACTATAAGTTTTTGCATGCTAGAAGAAACTATACAAAAAATATCACCGAATACTTGTGTATTACCTCGACTATATCGTGCTTGTGATTAAATGTTAATAAAAATAAAATTAAAAATATAAGATTTAGTGAGCGAGTTCACTGAGCAAAAACTAGTACACTTGTCTATTGTTTGATTGTAACGCCGATTACTGATGCTGATAGTAAATTGGAACCCGAAACTCAGGTATTGAAGTATCATACATATATATAAAAGACTAGCTCTGGAAAACATTGTACTGCTGCATAAATATTTAATTCATCCCTATGATTACACGGGAATAAAAACATTATCCGGGATAGAAAGTATTGTAAGAGTAACTCTGTTGTTTCTGCTAATAATAAAAAAAATAATAAAAAATGTCAATCAATTTCAATGTATTCTGTTAAGTTTGTAAAAATTCATAATAAAAAGAATTAAGAAAATATTTATTTCAGATAGGAGATATACTGTACATCATACAATATTTGTTTGGAATTTGAAAATAGAATTTACGATAGTTTTTGGATTAAGGCACTCCACAGATCTCTCCTCATGGCTGAGGAGCGGTAGTCTCTAATGCCAATATTGATGATTACACTTAATCGCAACCAAATCTTAATATACAACTTATAATTGTAATTTAAGTTATAAAAAAGTTGTTTTAAAATAAAAACATCTTTTTTTAAATTCTTTGTTTGCTCTGCAACTTTGTTGCTTTATTTGAGCGATTGGTCTTGGCACCGCGCTGAATACCTCTAAATCTAGACCGCAGTGCTGTTAGCGAAAATAGACCTTATCTTGTGGTAATAAAATATATTTTACAATAAGGATAATATGTTTTTGAATTCCGAACATGTCTGTATAATGGTTTCCAGGTATTCGCGACTGTGAACAGTAGGTTCGGCGAGTTTTACACTTATTTTTCAGTTCAATGCTTTTGTTACGGGGAGTATTTTTTTATGTACCCCTATTAATGCAGTAATGTAATTCAATCAGTTGCGTGCCAACTGGAATAAGGTATATTGTCTTTCAAATTCGTCATAACTTAATACCATTTGAAAAAATCGCGATAATAATATACTGACCATATCGAGATAATTTTTTTTACATAGAATAAGTTAATGCTTGACATCGATCCCACCTGATGCAAAGTGGCTATGATGTCCGAAATGTAGGGCGCACTAACTTAGTAAATGCCTATTCACCCTGCTCTTGAACACTGGATCGTACGCAGGAACACCAGCGAAGGTAAGTTCCAATATTTCGTTGACATAAACCAACCATGCCCAATGTTCTTAGTCTTAGATTTTTGACATAAAAACATATTCCATCATATATTTACATATAGCCTATGACATAATTTTACTTGAAGACACATGACAAACAAAATACGGTAGCTCTTGGGGAGCGTGTGTCAATATTTTCTCTATACATTTCATTTAAATTGTGATTCAACGAATTCATTTACACAACAAAACTTAGGTTTCTAAGAATCTACTGCTGGTCGAAAGTAAACAAGCAACATGGATATAGTTAACAAGTTTGCTAGTCCAATGATAAAGAATTCCACCTCTGAGTGAGGTCATTCTCATAACTGAGGCCCAGGGCGAGACCTGGCATGTTGGTCTAGTGGATGGAAACTTGACTACTTAGGTAGAGATCATTGGTTCGAGCCCGCTTAAAAATGACTTGATTAAAATCAGATATTAAATTAATATAATGTTATATATTTTTAAGATAATTTATGAAACGAAAATATCAGAAATCATTAGTGACGTAAACAGTCAGCGAATCAAGACTCGGCGAGGGCATCATTTAGAATTGTAATCGTGTACCTATTTATTTGGAGTTATTTAACTTCTCTGTTCACTTCTTATGCTAATCATATATGTATTTATAAATATTTCTCAGTAAGTGAATTATTGTTGATTTTTGATGGGAAATAATAGACTCACAAACCATAATCAAACTGGAAGCTGAAGTTAGGAATTCAAAACAAAACCTATTTTATGATCATAAGATATAAGATAAAAATTATAATTTACAATTTTGACCTCAGTATAAAATGGTTAAATAAATTGAGCATTAAAACCTACGGTAGGCGACGTGGGTCACTATTGTGCTTGTTTTTGCAAATTTTATTATAACTGGTTTGAGAATGTCAGCAAAGACGTCATCTCATAAAACACAATAAAACTGCCCGACCAGGCACCGGGTCACGTCATTGGAGATATCAAATAAAACTTTTGGAATTAATTTAAACAATAATTATATTCATTGGGCTAGGCTACAACAATTTTCAAAATCGAACCCTAAGTGGAGTTGGTAGAGTTCAGTAAGGCAAGCATTGATGTCTTTCGTTTAATGACAATCTCTTGCTATGTAAATATCTACCCTTTGCTACTAACATTTAAGATTGGAAATTGTATGTTTTTCAGAACGCCAAATTTCGAGACGCCTTGGATTTTATTTAACACTTCATTTTCTGTTTTTAATGTGTAAAGTGAGCAATATTTACAAATTTTATTCATATTATAATTTTTGAAACGCCTGTAGCCTCTGTTATAGAAACTGGATTGAATTTGGATAAAGTTGTTTCTGATTCATCGGATCGATGATTCTTTATACGTCCTGGTCTTTACTATCTGTGCAAGGCAGTATATTCTGTTCTGTTCCTTTCACCTTTGTCCCATCACAATATTGGCCAAAGGTTGAGATTTCACCCACTCTGTAATTCGAGGCATTCTAAAGCTTGTATTGTTACTGCTGTCATGGATTTTGACTCTTCAAGGAACTACTATCTTTAATGGTTCTTAAAATATAGTTTCAATAATGACATGACACGAAACCAAAGCGTTATATTATTACAATCTAAGTGAAGCAGTTAAGCTACGAGTATATTCCACGTGTCCAGACGAACGCTACGAAGCCACGTGTTTCTGTCTCGACTAACAAATTAAAAAAGTTATGCCACGATCAGTCTACAACTTCTGCAAAGTCAAAACGTGTTCGTTTTTTGTTAGCATTAAATTATAGACGTACAAAAACTAACACATAGTTAATATAACACTCCTTCTGTTCTATCTATTTATCTATGTATCTGTCAATAGATTATACATCGGCTGTCTGATTATAATTGTTGTTCAGATGTACGAGTTTTTTATTCATAACTAAATAATATATTCTCACCAGTCAGGGCGAACTTGTGATATATGTATGTATTCAAAATAAATTTTCAAGGATATTCTTATATACTAAAAACGAGTAGACGGAATTTAAAACTTTTGTTTTGGTTTTGCAATATTGGAGTCCAAAAGAGATTGAACGCAGAGAATACACTACATTTACACGAATTTTATTCCAAATAAAAAAAAATATATTACGTCACATTTAATCTGAACATACAAAAGAATGTAAAATAGTCCAAAACATTAGAAAGTGATGATTTTTTGTGCGAAACTACGGGAAGATAAATAACATTTACGTTTTTTCCACGTTATCCTCATGCTGTCTCTGTCTAACTAGATTGGCGCGTTGCGATAGCTAATTGCAATGATAAATACACCTACGGCTACGTAGCTAAAGGCGTGTCACACTATCGACAAACACTTACATAAATTGATTCATTCAAAGCTGATTGGATTTTTTATCCCACTCATGTTTCTATCATTCAATATTTTTTTCCGTTACACGATATTTTTTTTGTTTTAGAATGATTTTATTTTAAAAGGACTTACTTGAGGAAAAAAAATTACAGCCGTCAAAATTGTTGCAAGTAAAAACTCAGTAACATAGGTTAAGGTTGTTATTTATTTGACACTGTAACATTTAAACATATGACGCAGGTAAATCGCAAAATACGTGGTCAACATTACTGAAAAATCCATTATTTTTAAATATAAAATTGCTTAAATTACTAAAATAATATAAACTCGAAAAACACACTAGCACGCACCATTCGCTTGTATACAATCAAATACAATTATGTGAGGAACTAAAAAATGTCAAATTATGTGCTTCAAATTTACAATTACGAAAATTAATCACAAAGTTCTAACAAACTTAAAATAATATACTATTAGATTCCACGCGCGACTTCCCCCGCGTGGTGTTTTAATAAAAAGTTACCCATTAATAAGTTACCCCTCTGTTATTTCAAACTAAATTCTTACACAAATCCTTGTAATATTTGTTGCCTGAAAGATAAACAAACATCCATCCATAAATCTTTACAAACTTTCGTATTAATAAAATGATGTACTAGGACCAATTTTATTAAAGACTCTACTATGAAAATACCTTTACTAAGATCAGTGGTTACAGATATCTGACAAACTGCCATCAAATACTTCCTGCTAACGTCTTACAATAAATCCATTCTCAAAAATCGTGAATTGCAGTAAATTAGTAGTGTAACAGACACCGCGTCGAATTCAGGCAAAAACGAATACGTTAATCTGTTTTCGGCATTTAAACAAATTTTTTGCACGATGTTCAGATATTAATTCCTATTTCTAAATGGGAAAAAACATTATTTTGCTGGGAGAAAATGTGAGTGCCGTTGAACAGCCAATGTTGATTTTTTTATGTTTCACTGAATAATAAAAATAAGATTATTTAGTTTACACCTAAAATGCAACTATAGTGGAGTAAAAAAATTTCCTCCTCCCCGAGACAATAATCATCAATATTCATTATCGTGAAATAGAATGTGGAACAAATGTGAGGACTGTGGAACTGTGGACTGTAGTTTAGTTCCAGAACTCTTGCTGTTCCCACCACATAAAGCGCTCAGTAGCGAAACATTTGCATGGACTTTAGTAAAAAATCTTGTTTAGTTTCACAATAACGATATTATAAATTGGCATTAAAGTATAAGAAACAATAAAATATACTTCAGCAAGGAAAGAATACATTTACATACACCATAATGCATAAAAATATACCTACTCAATGATAAAGGAATGATGTAATATAGTACAACTCCATTAAAAATGATTACGACAGTATATCTCAAAATTCTATTTAAAATTTTAATATCTCTGGTAGGCAACGAATGCTCTAATCTTTGCATTTAGTATGTGAAAAGATATTTTAATGCAACCATTTTTCTTGCCGTTTCAATTTTTTCAGGCCTAACAGATAAGAGAAAGAATCTACTTATCTTTGTGTTCCATTTATAGGGGATCCTATAACGGGATCGGAAATAAAATATTTAAAACATTTATTAATTAAAATATTTAAAACAATAATAAATATTTCTCTTCATCAAAATTTCACAAGAATTATTTGTCGCGAATATCTGTAGTCAGGCTACGTGCACTCGCCTTTACTCATTAATGCATTCGCACATCTGACAATGTGTGCGAGAACCGTGTTAAC
The DNA here is from genome assembly GCA_018249125.1 of Asbolis capucinus. Classification (NCBI taxonomy): domain Eukaryota; kingdom Metazoa; phylum Arthropoda; class Insecta; order Lepidoptera; family Hesperiidae; genus Asbolis; species Asbolis capucinus. The sequence goes on from DWJZ01001309.1 coordinate 20,749, forward strand.
GTGTGCGTAATGCTGCAGATTTGGAGTAAAATCAGAATTTCAAAAAATTGCCCCTATTGTGATGTCATTAACATACATACATATGTATATCCTCATTTTGATAGTCTGCAAAAGTGTGTATAATCTACTAAGCAACAATTGGCCAAGTTGGCAGACTATGCCGAATAACCATCGTAATGTGAAAGGAGATCCGAGCCCAGTTGATTGATTGTAAAATTACAAAATTGCAAATAAGATGTTAATATATAATTTGTTTTATCTATGTAATAAATATAATTAACACTCCAGTGTAGTGTCAAACTGCTAGTAATGAAATAATTAATTACACTTTGACACGAGATAATTGCAAATAGAATTGTAATCTTAAACAAATTATTAATACAACGTGCAACTAGACAATTACCCGCGTATTCTATAAAAATACGAATCAGAAAGTCACGTGTTTAAATGCATTAGATCCAGGAAAACCTACACACCTCGTGCAATTTGATGTATTACGCAATTATAATTGCTTCGACCGATCACTGCAATTACATATAAGATATCGTGAATTAGTCGGAAACCGTGCTGCGCATACTGGGTGCTGCGATTTATACAGCTACTCTGTCTATATAAGACCGTAAATTATTAATGATGATGTAGATATGTAAGTAAGACAACTTTATCATGGTAACATGATACGTGTTTCGCTACTAGATTTGAGGTTTCAGTTAAAATAACTACCAATTGTAATTTAACATATAGGAAAAAATTAAAAGCGTAAAGTACTAAACATTTAGTAAAAAACAATAGTTTTTAAGTCTTTTCGTTTCGTCAATTATATATATGTATATTAACTCAATCGAACTCTCAATCAATATTTGAATTATTTAAATTGCTATATAGTCACATAATTAATCCACACTAGTATAATTTCACAGCTACAACTAGGCGTTACCCAATAAGTCGGTATTAGCAACACAAACCGCAGCATACGTCATCTTAGTCGGACAGACGTGTGTGTGTAGAGGCTTCGCGTGTGTGAAACAGCTACAGGGAAATCCCACTGTGCAAATTGTCTTCGTTTATTTTTAGGGTTCTTCAGAAATCTAAATAGTTGCGGAGTGTTTTTAGATGAATGGTTTCGAGGCGATTGTGTTGGGACTGGAATTAAATGGTTTGTGGTTGTTTGTTCCGTGTTGTGATTGTCATGTAACACGTTTTTTGTCTTACATATTAGTTGGGAAGGTGATGTAACCAACCATAGAAATATGTTAGGAGCTCCTTAGAATGGGCGAAACACTATGTTAGGAATGATAATTCTTATCATCTCACCTAGCAACGCTTGGTAACCAGAGGCCTTGGAAGACCTAGGATAGTAGTTCCTGATACCCGCTTCGTGTTATTGTTAAGAGCTTATCTCTGAGTATTAAATGATTCCTGAAAAGTAACAGATAAGTATAACAAGAAATAATTATTTTACGTTCTATGTTTAAATGTGTGTTCTGTTTTTAAGTTGCCAACACTATCGGCGATTGCACAATTTTCTCCAACATTCGCTATACATGCAGAAACTAAGGCCATTCTTGACTTGTCTTGCAAACTATAAGACACCGAGTCATGAGGCGTTTATAGGATTGTGTACTGGTTTTTTTAATATTAATGTTTAGTTTAATTTTTATAAGGGAGCTATTTGTTCATAAAATGAAAAATTATTTTAATTTTAATATTTCGCCTGACCCCTAAAACTATATCAGGGTTGCAATTCGTGGAAGTTGTTGGGTAATGTACATGTAAGCTTTAAGATATAAAGCCGGACCTCATAGAGGCCAGGGAAGGCCTGTGTCGACTCATGCTTCTACACTCGTCTTAGGAAATGCTATAATTTTGTATGAACAGTGAGTAAGTACATATCTCTGAGGATTTAGTTATGATAAAAGGACAATGGCTGAAAGAATTCCTTGACCCACTTCCACTAGGACGCGGCTCACGAGGCGCCTACAAAAATAAAGATTTCCCAACGAATCGGGAATTTTCCCATGTTTTGTTTACATCGAAAATAAATTTAATATTAAAAGGGACGTAGCCTTCCAGAGACGTCATTCACGACTAAGTTGGATGGATAGTCGTTACAGCCCAAACAAGACGTACCAGGATCATCTGGGGCGTATATTTTATTGTACTAGGCGTTAAACTTTATCGAAATTATGTCCACAATTATATTGAAAGTTAACTGCATTAAAATAGCTGAATGAACATCTAATCTTATGATTTCTCTGATCGTTTGTCTATTTGTCACATTATTTAAATCATAATAGAAGCTGTGAAGTTTTTACAAGACATATCTTTGGCCAAAAGAAATATAATACTAAAATAAAAAAATCAAAAATAACAAAACATAAGAAATACGTTTTGTATGTTTTTCAGATTCTGTTTTAAGCCGTTAATTACAGTTACACAGTGCATACTAAAAGGTTTGCACTTCTCGCTAATCGAAACTATTTAAATTTCGAATGTTAAATTTTTTAAAACGTTGCAACCTTCTTGGTGATAAAAATAAAAAATGGCGGGAAATCATTTGTCAATTGTTTTTTTATCACACATCAAAGTTCTATGTAAACAACGAAAATGGAATTAATTCGAAAAGATTTTAGAGCGATGATCTTTTATGATTTTAAAAGTTCTCTCTCCGTGCGACACTGGGCAGCTTGTCTTCAAAATGCTTTTGGGAGAAAAGCACCTTGTTTAAGCACCGTGGGGCGATGGTTTGCTGAATTTGAGAGAGGTTGGGTTTCTGTACATGACGAATTTCGTGAAGGGCGGCCTTCAACTGCCGTCAACGAAAATAATGTGGCTACTGTTATGCGGTTGATTGAAGAAAACCCGCGGATTACCTATGAGACAATTCGAGGGCTATTGGGGACTGGTATGAACCAAATTCAGAAAATTTTACACAAAGAATTAAAAGTTCCGATACTTTGTCGTTGGATCCCTCATGAACTGACAGCGGAGCAGAAGCGGGCTCGCGTGGAATGGTGCTCACAGAGGCTACTGAAGTACGACTATGGACATTCTAATGCTGTTTATGACATTGTTACAGGAGACGAAACGTGGATTTCTTGTTTTGAACCCGAGAAAACACAGCAATCTTAGGAATGGATGTTTGAAAATGAGAAAAGGCCAAAATTGAGACAGGCGAGAAACGATGGTAAAAAAATGATCGCGTTTTCCTTCTCAGCCACGGGTCCCGTCTGGTCAATTCCACTTGAAGATTAAAATAGCGTTATCGCCGAGTGGTATTCTACCATTTGTTTACCCAGGGTGTAACCCAGAACAAAAAGTTCGCGAAAGACGACCAAAAAGCCGCGTTCTCCTACATCATGACAACGCTTCTTCACACACGGTCAACAAAACAAAGTCATTTTTAGTTTCCGAAAAAGTA
>DWJZ01001310.1:0-24152 GCA_018249125.1 Asbolis capucinus
AAGAATAGGGAGGAGTATGGATGAAGGACGGGGAGAAAAAGAGGAGACCTGGTTCTCAAGCCCCCGGCCGGAACACGACGAATCGTTTGACGGCTGAATTAAGCAAGGGGTGATAGCCAGCCAGACTGACTTCATAAAAAGATAATAACCCTTCCGCGAAGCCCTACCACCGAGCAGGTGACTTCTGAATGCTGTTTACGAAACCTTGGAAGGCCAGCATGAGATTGGGGTTTGTATCCTAAGTCGTCCCAATACAGCATAAATGGCTTGGATGGATGTTCGTTACTCCTTCACACAAACTACTGAAACTATCTGGATGAAATTTGGCACAGAGATAGATTATAGTCTGGAATAATACTTGGGTATTTTATTCTATTTCCTTAGCGGGGGAAGCCGCTGGCGGATGCTAGTGTTTTCTATATTTGACCTTACCTTTTTAATTAAGATTCGACACGACAAATACTTCTATTCCTGAATTTCCAATTATCCATTTTCAGCAACGTTTACTGGGTCAGCTAGCTTATAATTAGGCTTCACTTAAACTGATTAGTTTGCAGAAATAAATAGTTTCTGGTGGAGCTGCCTCAAATACAGTCGGAGATATCTAATTAAGGTAATTTGTTTGAGAGATGCAACTACTGAAAATCAGACGAGCGGAAATTCTCCAGCTGGTTAAGAGATGAAGTTGAATAAACCTTACCTTACATATTTTACCCTCTAACCAAAGCTTAAACCGTTCATAGTCCGGTGGCTTGTTTCGATTGTAACCGATCGAAAAAGTCAACAAGTCGAAGATCATCAGCGGGCGCGGTCGAAAGGAGGATGGGTGACCGCTGGTGGCAAAACTTTCACGAACGCTTCCGTGCTTCGGAGGGCACGTAAAGCCATCGGTCTTGGTTGTTGTCGTAAGATAGCAATCCTTAAGTCACGTCGGAGGTTTATGGGAGGCATAAAAATGCCGACACTTTTTCTTCTTTTTTTCGACTCGTTGACCATTAACATCTTCACCAATCCGCATTGGAGCAGCGTGGTGGAGTATGCTCTAGATCTCCTCAGTATGAGGAGAGACCCGGGCTCAGTAGTGGGTCATCGTTGGGTTGTAGCCAACCAGAGTTTGAGTCGATTCTTAATAATAATTAGCGTATTATAGATATATATGTAGAAAGGCTGTGTGATCTAGTTGGTAGAGACGTTGGCTGCAAAAAAATATATATATTTGGTTGCTTGAACTGTATAACAACTTTTATTTTCAATGTTTCCTGAAAAATAAACGAATTATTTCGAAAATTACACCTTGATTATTCCATTTTTTGACTCAAGAAACCTTGACGTTTCACTGTTATTAATGACGTGAGTTTTTTTGAAGCCGATTATGTAACCAGGTGAACAAACACATATGTGTGTGTGAATACACATACATACATAAGAGTATCTCGCATTATAGTTTTAATAAAAGAATTTCTCCACACCAATCCTTCAGAGACTATTTTTGTACGGCGCTAGCGCCTCTCTTTTACTTTGTACTTACTGTGTTATGTAATACGTTTCAAAAAAACACGTAAAAATTTACGAGGAGCTTCCTATTTCTACCGTAATTTCGTGTTCTTCAGAGGAAATTTTATTCTCATCACTCTTCATTCTTTTATAAAAAGTTCTCCCGGATTTCTACAGCAGTGTTGTGAAAAACTTTATATAAACAATGAATATAAATAACTCATATGCCTTGGTTGCTGAAACCCCGTTTACTTCAAATGTAATTTTATCATACAGGTAATATTAGTATTATTTAATGTGACCATGACGGGATCTAAAGTTAACATTGTTTGTTTTAATTTTTAAATAAGTACAAAACTATATAAATATAAATAAGCAAACAATTAAACTCTTGGATTCAGAATCTTGGACTAGCATTTTAACATATTACTCACAAACTTTAATTTCTTATAAAATTATTTAGTTATAATGTTTTACACTAGGTGGCGGCACTGAGTGAAATGGTATTGAATATAAAATTGGCATCACAAACCACAGTTTAAAAAATATCTGGTTTCTATTAAATTAGTTGTAGCACCCCTCCACGAGGTTTATAGATGAAAGAGTAAAATTTTAAACTACATTTGCAAAGTGAACGTACGTGCTTTTAAAATTGTTAGAGATATAAATTCTAACTGAGTTTTAAAGTGTATCTATTCAAATTTTGTATACAGTAAAGTTTTGAATTTAGTTTGCGACATGTTTCAGTTTTATACCTACTAACATGTTAACGTAATTTCCTGTAAAATCCGTTATATTATGCTGTTCTGCCGGGACCAGCAATACGCAACTGGATTGAATCGGTGTGTTAAATAAAGTTTCGTTAACATTAATCCGATTTTAATGAGAAGTGGTACAACTGTAGACTTGAGAAAGGACATACATAGCTTATTTTTATCGCGAAAAAAGACGTGTAGGAGTTAAAAGCAAATATATAAATGAACGATAATACATATATAAATGAACGAGTACCTCAATAGGCAAGTCTAAACGTAATAAAAAAACAGATTGTTTCAAACGTACTTAAAAAAATAAATATTTTTTATTTCATTATCGACATATTTCAATTTTATTCAATACTTTTAATATTTGAGTGTAATACGTGGGCAAATCTGGAGTCTAAACTACGCTGGGGCCTATTCTTAGAAACACTAAAAGCAATTAAAAAACTGTTATTTACTAGGGTAATCAAAAACCAAATATCTTTGGACGTCATTTGTGGACTTATTTACTCAATAAATATCGTCATTCTGTACACAGAGTAATGAATCGGACGTGTGAGTGACGTGAACAAGAATCAATATAGAGAAGGGAATTAACAGTTAACCCGGTCTGGATAGTTTCCTTCAGTCTCCTGGATATTTTACTTCATTAAGTCATTGGCTGTTAATAACCGAGTCGTTAATGTCCACTATGCTGCTCCAGTCCAGATTAGTGGAAAGTTTCAAGGTGGCCCTATAAAATTTATCTCAATTCCCAACTTAAAAGCTTTAAGACAATTTTGCCGTGGCAAAATAATTACGAGCCTAGCTACGAATACTTTGTAGATATAACAGATAAGCACATAATATTGCGTAGTTTATCATACTTTATCTGATTTTTATGGGTGCTGACCCATAAACTTTATTCTTGTGTAAAGGTTGGGGAGCAATTTTAATTATATGATTAATTAAATAATTAAAGTATAATATTTTCTCCTCCTCAGTGCTATGAAAAAGTCACATTATTTAAGTTGTGTCTATCGTACAAGTGTCTTGGATCTAACATCGACTGTATTAGATACTCGTAGTATTTTGAGGGTAAGGTATCTGACGTTGACACTTGACATTTTACAGAAAAAAATACAGAATGAATACCAGCAATAATAACAAGTCATAAATATAATATAAAAACTTGATTTATCAGTTGAGAATTGAAAAAACAATTGAGAGACACGTGTTTCTGAAAAAATATTGCGCAATTGTGCGGAAATCCGGGATTGATTCCTACAAGCCCTACCGATTTTATTTATAATATAGAGTTATCAAAATCGTTATTGCTACGATTTATTTTTATTTCTTCTCAAATAACGTGATTCTTGACTCTTTGAGTGTACACATTTCACTGTTATCTTGAGTGGGGTGTTCTGTCTCATATGTTTGACAGCAAATTGACATATGTCAATATGTCAGTACATACGCCTGTTACGTTCCAGTATCTATTACTTGTACTCGCACTTTGAGTATTAACGAACTTTCTAACGAACCGTCACTCAAGAGTCCTAATTTGTAAAGTTTTACTTACAGCTGACTCTTCGTCGAGATCGTTATAAATAGACCCGTAGGCAAGTTGTAGTGGGAACGAGGGATCCCGAATTTCCACTACAACTGGGGCAGATAGTGACAGATAAAGAATTGTTTTTGGGTGGATGTGCATGGTGTTTTGTGTTGTCCACACACAAGAACATAAGTGTTGGGGGTGTAGGTAATCATAATCACTTTTTCTAAAGACCTTAACGATTCTGAAATAACGATAACAGCAGGGTCTGAAAGTATTACGTGTCCTCTAGAGTACGGATAGATAATGAGCTGTTATTATAAGATCGCTAGTAATCGCTAGCTTCATATATTTCATGAGTGTTTCCGTGCTTCAGAGGGCACGTAAAGCGCCCGGTGCCGGTTCTCATCGTTAAGTAGCACCATTTAGCCACATTGGATGCCTTTGGGCGGCATAAAAACTACCGACACTTGGGGTGGCCATTTACCCCTCTAGCAATCCGCATTGGAGCAGCGTGGTGGAGTATGCTCTAAGCCTATTAAGTACGAGACCTGTGATCAATCACTGTCACTCACACACACCATTGATGGTCTGTCGGCCAATTGTAGCCAATTACGAGGCCTACGTAGCTTCTTGTCGGCCTTGTTGTTAAAAGCATCTTACTTGCCTATCAAGAGACATTATGTAGATGTCCAAGAACAGGTTATGCGCGACTCACTCGCAATACCAGTTTCGTTAGCCCATCTGCTGATTCCCGCTACATTTATTTTAAATATCGTGTGAACTGCCTATAAGTGGCCAGTGTTACCAATATGGCCTTAAAGCTTTAAACCGGAATGTTATAGAAGAGTTTATTTACGTTCGCGTACTACCATAGATAGAAATGGGTCGAAGGGAAAATCGATATAGTTCGTTTCGTGTTTTTGTTCGGAGATAAGCCACAATTTTACGTGGAAAGTCGGTCATTCTCTCATTGTTTTTAAACGATTTCAAAAAAGGAACAGTTTTCAATTCTACTATATATTTTTTTGTGCTCCCACATTTTTTACTAGGTGGTCTATTTTGTTGATTCTTTTTTTTATTAGAGACTCATTTAAATTTGAGCGATATGTACGAACTAGTATTTGAATAATCTATAATTAATGTATAATGCCTATTTTGTTAAATTAATCGATTGTTAATTAAGGTTAGATTTAGATGTTTATTAAACTACGCTTGAATATGTTGATGTTCTCATTTAATTACTTGTTGAGATAATTTAAAGTTGGTTTGTTTTATAATGAATTGGTTTCATTTAGGTAATTTATGAAGCGTTAATAGTTTGGAGGCTTGTTTCTGTTGGATGCGATCGAAAAAGTTAAGCAACAGCGGGTGTGGCTGGTAGGAGGATGGGTGACTGGTAGGGTGAAAAAATTCAAGAATGTTTCCCTGCTTCCATGGGCACGTAAAGCCGTCGGTCACGGTTGTTATCGTTTGACTTCAATCGTTAAGCCATGTCGGAGGACTTCGAGCGGCATAAAACTTGGGTTGGCCACTAACCCCTCCGCCAATTCGCATTGGAGCAGCGTGGTGGAGTATGCTCCAGGTCTCCTGTTTGAGGAGGGAGGAGGAGGGACCCGTTCTCATTAGTGGGCGATCATTGGGTTGAAGCCACGTAATTGATGCCAACCTTTTGATTTCTGTATAATTTTTATATCTACCTGCTCATGCTCATCGTCATCTACGTGCTCATGTATAAAATATTTTTCGTCAATGCTTTTCTAAAATACCGATAGTTTTATAAAATATTCCATTGCACTTATTTGGAATAACACCTTGCTACTTACTTGTATGATAACATTTCCATATTCATTCGTGAATATAATGCATGTCGCGAAGGAATTGAATAACTTGACGAAGGCTTGAAGAAGACTGGATAGTTAGTGAAATAGTGCTCCCAACAACTTAGACATCATCGTCACTTATGGTGGGATTGGTGTCAGTTTACTTACTAAACATTGTTAATTGCTATAATGTTAACTAAATTAAATGAAATGTATTTAGGAGTTGAAGCCTGGTGACCTGAAGTAGAGGCCAAAAGCATAGCTTAGGAACCAGTCCCTTACAGTATATCGGTGATGATTGTCCTATTGTGATGAGGATTAACTAAATTTAATATTGTTATTTAAATTCATTTGCTGTACATAATACTTTCTAAGAACTTGCTAGAGAAGTTTGTTACTGCGCTACTAGAATAATAATTTTGAAGGTCGAGGTAAATTTACAGGAAGAAATGTTGTTGATAACATAATACCGCTTAAGGCTCCCGTCCCTTACGTCTCCAGTTTATTAGTACAATCCCTGAGGATCAACCGGAATCCGTAATGTTTAGAAGTTACCGCGTGTAAATTATTTTGGCCACCTCAAGTTTTATGTGATTTGTAGGAAAACTCATTTTAACTTTTATGATTTTTCCCTCAGGCCGATTAGAGTAACTTACCAATTAATGAAGTTAGGTTTTCAGGGCTTGTTTGTTCTTGCCTTGTTTTTGGTTTACTTGGTTTCATATGGAATGGTTTGGTTACATAATTTTAAATTCCTTTTGGCTTTGTTGGCTTGGGAGGGGGCAGGTAACCAATATTGGGGTTGAATAATTCGTAAATGGAACGCCAAATCAAATAATGGAATTTACGGAATCTTTATATTCCGTTTGCTTAGAATTTATTTTTCACATGATAACTACCAAACATTTTTTTTGGGAGTAGCTTGATTTGTATGTGACACTCAACTTTTTTCTTACAACAATTCTAGATTGTTCTAGCTAACCAAATAGCAGAAAAAAAGTGTTCACAGTACCTATGGAAACATTATGATACCATGCAATTTGTAGGACAATGTGACCGTTACATTATAGGTATAAATATTAGCCCAGCAACAGTACAAAAACAAGGTTTATTAAAATATTTTAAAACACAAGCTTTAATACAAAGAAACACACAAAATTTCATAACTTTATTGTTAACCGTCGAGAAGTTCCCTTGTCTAGAGCCAATCCTGAACGTAGTATCAGGTCATGTTTGTCATAAAATGCATTGTCATCAGGATGAGAACTTTATGAATTTCTGCTTCGTAGTGTAAGAGGAAGGGGGTCTAATTAAGCTTGCAAGATTTCACCCCTAACCAACGAATATACTAACATACACTTCAAGTGAAATAAAAGCATGTAAAAAGTTCACGTTACATGTGAAAAAATGAAAATGATATATTTGTATAGAACTGTTATATAATTTAACTGTATTCGTATCTTTATTGCCGAGAGCCTATTCTGGCAAGTGTATTTCCAGCTTCGAAGTCCAGGTATTATTATGGAAAGCAACACCTTAATAGTGGGCAGGCAATTTGAACGGCACACTTATTGTTGACTGTCGCCGCTGACTGAGTTCTTTCACATCGCGGCCACAGCATCCACTTACGGAGCCGAGTTCTAAATAAAGGAAAAGGACAATAGCCGATTGCATGTCGGCGTACGCAGAATGCGACTCGTTAAGTCGCTTCGGATGCGAATTTAAGAGACAACTTCTAAATATCCAGGGGCGGCGCGCATGCGTTCGGAGATCTGTATCGCGCGCACAATACCGCGGCCGGCCGTCACGACGACGGTAGCAGAAATATGGATGCGCGCGCGCATGCCTTCTTGTTTTATGTTAATGTGGCCGGCTCGCTAGCGAAAAATATCGCGACCGACGATTCAACCTTCGATACGCACCATTAGCAAAACTCTCAGAATAGTCCACCGTCACACGAGGAAGTGGAATAATTAACGTGGATCCATGCATTGGCCCCGCTATCGACGCTGTCGATCTCCTGCGGGCGAAATTCCGAAGCCTAATAAGTCCGGACCGATCTCATTTATGTGAGCGTCTGAAAAAAGAACAATACAGATAAAGGAGACCCAATAATTTAGGGTCATTGTTTCGCCACTTAATTTATGGAGTGCGGGTGGACGATTGATTTGTAGGTCCACACAGTTCGGGATAAGTACTTTTAAATCCTCGCCGGGTGGATTATGGACGGGCGTCTGAAGACTTCGATGCGTCGAGGAAAACTCAATTTATTCGCACTGGCTCGATATACATACAATGAACGGAGGCATTTAAATGCACGATAGGATTGGACGGTGGACTCTGGGCGGTGCGCGGGCCATATACGAGCTTGTCGTGATGCACATATTAAGTTAGGCTCTCTACATGGGATGAGATCGGATACCGTCGGGGAATTACGAGATAGGCAGCGATGATGTCTGCGATCGTGAGTGTCCCTCCGGTAGTGTGGTACAATGGACGAACTCCGACTGAAATTATTAATGCCTGGGGGTCATATTAAACCCGGGTGGTTCTGGGCGCTATTAAATTATATCGAACCCGGAAGTCTTGTCTGGCATCGTGTTCCGAAGTAATAGATGCAATGCCACCCATTTGTAAAGGCGTTGTTACGTGGAAATTTTATTTAAACACATATTATTTAGAGTCCATTTTGTGGAATTTTAAAATCTATAAATATGGCTAATTGAAATTGAAAAATACATAAAAACAATTAATGAATACATCGTTAAAGAAAATGATGAAACAGAAAAGAAGGCAGAAGAAGTAAGATTTTCAATACCAATTATCTTTATCTAAACAAAACTTTAGTTTTACAATAGAACTATGGATGAACTCGGGTAGTTTCAAATCTATGCAAAGACCTTAGTCATAAGCAGAATCAGATGATTCGAACGCCGGCATTTGACTGAACCTTGGATAGACCAGTATCTAGTTGCGCTTACCGTGAAATCCATTGTTATGGTATCAAACATATAACGTCAGCTTCTTGATGTTGTGGATCCGCATCATACACAGCTAATGTTGATGTACGGCGAGTGACGTACATGGGGCTAATTATTTCTACGTTTTAATGGCAATTACTGGCCCGGCTTCAACCCATTTATGGCTCACTACTGAGTGCGGGTCTTGTGAGTATAGAGGTCTAGAGAATACTCAATTACTCTGCTTCAGGGCGGATTGGAGAAGAGGTCGACTCAAGAGATCGAGAGTTTGCTATTGCTAGGCTTTCGACAAAGCTTAACGACTGCTATCTGGTGAGACTTCAAATTGATTGATACAATTCTAAATACCAGAAAAATTCAAGAACTTTTAAGCCACAAGCGGTCACCTATCCTCCTACCGACCGCATCAGTTGTTTCATTTCAATTGTTCCTTAAGGATCAGCGTAAGACCTGCATAAGCGCTTCAAACCAAGCATAAATGACTCATCAATTCTCCAATCAACAAACTACACAAAGGCGAACAAGAACACAGCCTCCAGAAGGCTGGCCTATGACCGACGCGGCGGTCATTACCACGCGAGGGTGCGAATCGAATATCGGATGTCGGTGGCCCATTAATTGGAACTCGCTTCTATAAATGGCTCGAGGCTTTATGGTATCGCAGTTGCGTTGTTGCCGTCAACGCCGCGCCCGCGACGCCTTGTAATTGGTGGACCGCCGGTTGACATTTACACGGTACAAGATGGCCGGCGGATGCGATATGCGACGAGTAATTGACAAATGGTCCGCTCGTTATGTTGGCTACGGTTTTTTCTTTGGCCCGATTGTTTGGGTGCGCGGATTTTTAAAATCCCTTAAATTCTGATTTGTTGCGGACTCTTTTATCAGTTATCGGTTTGGAAATATTATTTAAGATGCAATGGTATTTCACAAGCCTACATTTCAAATCAAATTCTGTCTTTGGACATTTTCTATACATGTATAATCTTCCAAATTAGATATTCACGTAAGTTCCGATTGTGAATTAACATAACGTTTAATTTGTGGTAAATAAAATGTCTTTTGTTAATGTATTAAACATGACTAATTCAGTTCTAACAGTAAATCCTCATACTATATTTAAACTAGTAATAGATGCAGTAACGGTGGCGGCACACAATGAAAGAACGATCGTACTTTTATCAAATCCCTGAAACTAAATAATTGGTATTGCATGTGACGCGCCCATAAGCGTCGGTTAGCGATTAGTTAGTACCAGAAATGTTGGATTGAATGCAGTTCCATACAAATTGCCCCTCTTTTAACATGCAACTAACGTTAATTTTGCCGATATGAAACTGCTGATTAATCTATTTTTACAAGGTTGATAAATGTCTTACTATTGTTAGTATTATAAATAACTGTTCTTAATCTGTATTTATAAGTTTTTGTCTATATTCGTTAGTTGAAACAGTCACATGAATTCAGGTTTTGCATCTAGGCCACAAGCCTTATCACGACCTTTTAGCGCAGTACTATTGTAGGCTAGTTATCGGATTAAACGTAATTTGTTCCTAATTTAGATTTTAATAGTATGCTCATATTTACATATACCTACTATACCAGTAAGCTTTACTTCATTACCTTCGCATTATTTGTCACTAGCGGCGTATTCTTGCCATTGAACTCAAAATTTACAAATAATTTAATAGTATTGAAATAATCTATACATCTAACCTCTCTTGTCAATTATTCTTTGCACAATCTATGTTATTAATATGTTAAATCATATCAAACTCAGTTTAAAAGAACAGACTTCTATGTACTTACTACAGCGGTAATGCATCTTCGTTGCAAAGTTTTCTCTTAGCTCAACATATCCATCATTAACCCTCAAGCATACTCAGAGACAACCATACCCAATCAATCAGGTAGTTAATGACAATTAATCATTTTGAGACTTTAATTAATTGCATGGAAGGTGTTCATAATTACTTTATTCATATTATATAACATAATAATCAGGATAGAGATCGATAGTAACACCCGGTCCGCCCGATGGTGGGTCCCAAAAATATTGACAAACCATCAATCACATGACTTTGCCCACGGCCAAAACCATTCTCTTAATTAATATTAGCTTTACCAATCCAAAAGCAGTTACACGCGACATTAAACTTTATGTTAGGGCAATAGGAGTTTTTATTTATCCAGAAAGGAGTATCAAGTATGCACGTGTCAAAAAAGTAGTGGCAGCAGGGACTGTTCACACGAACACGTTTTGTAGATAGCGAAAGCTTTTAAGCAGGTAATATGGGTGCAGTGTGAGGCTTAAACGTTCCAAATTAACATGAAGTCTAAAACATTACCAATCCATTGCACGTCTCTGGAGAATTTGAATGAAGATCTAATTAGGACTAAGCAATGAATGAGCTGCAGCGACCTAAACAACAGGTGACATGGATAAATTTCTGTTGCAGAGTCGTTGAGTGAGGTCAGTGTTGGTGCGCCCTAACCAGACAACATTGTTTACCTGGGCAAGCGGCGCATGATCGATCACTGCGCAGGCGCCGATTATCCGATAACTCCGCCATTAGCAGATCCTTGGCGCAAAGATGTTTTAACCTTTTTGTGACCTATTAATTCGAATCAGGAAGTCTGAGTGACGTCAGCAAGGATGATTTATGAGCGAATTGAAACAAAGCAGAGGTTTTTGCTACATAGTTCAGGACACCTGGTTAGGAACAAGTTTTATATAACCGCGTGACATGATTAACTACATTATATTTTAATTGGAACAAGTTAAAGAAACGTGCTTTATCATTGACCTAGGTTGTTCATCGATCAAAGTCAAAAACTATGGTATGCATAAAGCTGTAACTTTTTTTTGAGACAAATTAATTCGAAGTGATGGAATCTGAATGCGAAGAAAATAAAAGTTAAAAGATAGGGAAGTGTTACCATGAGTGAGTGAGTATTACCCTGTGCTGGAAACCATATTGTTAGACTGCCTTCAGCATCATGGAACTGTCTTAAAATACAATAGAAATTTTGCCTAGGATATTCCAGAGAAGCTCATCCAAGGCTCAAAGGTTCTGATGTAGTAAAAGTAACATCTCTATAACGATCCATTAATTATAATACATGTAGTAGTTATCAATATAATAATACTTTCTGATGAGAGAAAAAATATAAACTGATTATTACTGTTGTGTACTTGTACCATGCCATTCTATAATGTCCTATGTCCATTCCCCGCTATTTCCTTTTGGCCTAATGGTTAGCTGGTGGAAAATACATCATTAAGCTCGCTATTTGCTATATTATTGTAAGCAATAAAGTTTGAATAAATAAAATGATTAAACTTTGCAAAAGCCTAATCAAACATTTAGTGATATCAATTAAGCATCAAAAAAACCAAACAAATGAAAGCCCCATCATGCTTTCATATCCCAATTGAACAAGTGTTTTAAGAAAGTAAAATTTTGAAGAAAAATGAATTTCTCGCAGCGGTCGTCAATACGTCCGCCACGTGGACTGATCGATCGGCCAATCCATCATCTGCCGTCGGTCAGACCAACAGTCGATCAAACCCTTTGCTGAGTGGATGGTGTTTGTCCAAAGTGTTGCTATTTAGGATGCTTTTATTCATAATCACTTAAACACCGAAAACAAAGTCCAAATTTTCCTTAATATGCTAGCCTATACTAATATTATAAATGCGAAAGTTATTCGGTCTGTCTGTTTTTCTACGCCTAACTACTGGGAAATTTTGGTGAAATTTGATAAAGGTGGAAATTACTGTACCACGCGGACGTAGTTGCGTGAAAAAGCTAATATTAATATTCCGTACCCGCTCATTACATGACATTTTTGTTTTATTCTGATGTGGATTTTACCATTCTATTTCAAAGCGGGCTTCCCACAATCATATTCCAAAGCGGCTGTACATTTACCGCGAAACAAGCAAATAATTAACCTTACCAAAACAAGTTTCAATATTGACAACATAGCTTGCATGTATTTTAGTAATTTGAATAATCACTACAACTTGTATCTTTCCTGTTTCCACTACAAACAATAAATTTAGCACAAAGGTAACTAACGCGCCGTAAATACTTGTAATTTATAATCCTCTTCTAAAACTGATGTAGCCAATAAAAAATGCGAAGTTCAAATCGGCCGCCGGTAGGGTGTCCACAATAAACCTGTCAAACGGGACAGTCCGATACTCGACATCGCACTTATCAGCGACCATAACGTCCTCAACTTTACGACAACCTTTCGATGTGAGCGTGCATAAATTCAGACAAAACGTCAAGACGCGAGATTTTATTTTACTGATCAAGGAAATTGTATCGATATTTCAACGATAATGTTTTTGTGTTACGGTACAGATATCTTTATGTGTGCGCTCCTCGGACGTTCATACAATTCAGATAATGCCGACGCATAAAGTATCAGCGAGGAGCGGCTGGTTTCTTTGGCGCGATAAAATAAAATTGTCGTAAATAAAGATTTTTATGCATCAGGTGACAGTCGGTAAACAGAGTGCATTCTCAGAAATAAAACATTCACCCGCAGATACGTTCGACAGCGGTTCAATTAACTCTCAGAACAGTTTTTTACTAATTTGCTTCCCGATAATCCATAAAAATATCCGAAGGATCACTAACGAGGATCGGGTTTCAAGTTTTATATTTACGCGACTTTTGACTTTGGAAAAATCAATAAGTATTTTTTTATTTCAGCCAACTGCAAGAACATAAATATCTCAAAGTTGATGCCATCAACGTTCCAAATAAACTAAAGAACCAGTTAACAAACCCTATCCAACACAATATATCACAGTCAATCTAAAAAACGAAAGAAAAAGCTTAAGAATCCCTAGAGTACGCGCCACATTCTTATTTCAGTCTCCTTTTTCCTCAGAGCCGGTGCTAATCGGGCCTAACCATCGCAATAGCGAAAAGTAAGAACCGGCTGGGTACCGTGTAATTCTAATTAGGCAATTCAGGCAGCGGCCGGTACTAATGGGGCTCGGTGCCATAAAGCAGTCGCAATCTGATCGTGTGAACACGCTGTCCTCGTGTCTCGCGAACATTGTCCGGCGACATGCGACGCTTTGTCACCCTAGCCCACGCGTTTAGCTGTCAATAGATTTGTACGCGGATTTCGATGTCGTTGGCCAGTTCCAACGTGAATAGTGGCATTGTTCCGGGCTAATGGAATAACTAATACTGACACACTCATTATAACGCCATTTACACGTTATTACTCTTTAACATTTTATCTTTCATCACCACCATTTCACTTTTGTACTACATTGGTGTGTCTTCGTACCTTAAAACTTTTAAAATGACTTTTAATATTTATTGAATGGCTTTTAATTGAATTTTTCCTTATCATATTAATTATTATATTATTGTTATAAATTGTTTTGATAAATAATTGTAATTTACTATCACATTAAAAAAAATACGGGCGTATAGGCCAATTTTAAGCCCCATTAGGCTCTTAATACTCTTTAGGGGATGAATTAATTAATTATTTCTTAGTGCACATCTATACCAATCCTGTGAAGAATTTCATGATCTTTATTTTACCAGTTTAGTCTTTGGCACGCAAGCGCAATATGAGAAGATAAAAACACTTTCATTACTAATATTATAAATGCTGAAGTATCTCTGTCTACCTCTTTGCCAGTGTCTATCTCTGTCTCTCTGTTACGCTTTCACGCCTGAAATGATTTTGACCAAATTTTGTACAGAGATTGACTTTAATTTAGGAAAACACATACAATTTTTTATCGTAAAAAACAGCTTCAATATGATAATCATTTTAAAAACAAGAGTACGCGTTTGTGTGAGTATTCGCAATCGTCGATTATAAATCTTGATATTAAATTTTTGTTCTAGCTGTTTTGAAATTTGCACCATAGGTGGGTAAAATAGGGAATATAACATGTGTACACAGGGGAACTACCTTCTTCAATGACTACAAATGTCAGTATGACTTAAATAAACGGTAGATTAATGTCAAATGAGCAGATACCGACCGGCTGCAGTCGCTTCCAGTCACGACGCGACACGACACGACGCGACGCGACGCGATACGATACGACCGAGCTTATTTCCCGCGCCTTCAAAACCATTATGAAACTATTGATTTTGCCTTCTTGTTATTGTTGTAGTTGCAAATGATATGAATTTGACAATTATTCTAACATGCTTGAAAATGGTCGTACAAAATTAATGAAAGAACATACTGCATTCAAATTTACAGCCGTTGTATTGAGATCTTCTTCATCATCCGAACTGATGTGCTGGTTTAAGGCTCTGTGACCGTGCTCCATGGCTAATTGGTGGAGGCATTAACGGCCTATCCATGGGTCCGACTATTTTTAAATCACATAAAGGCCTCCGACGTGGCCTAACAACACCAATCCAAGAATAACAGCTCACCTTCACGTGTCCTTTGTGATAGGCAACAGTAAAAACGTGCTACCTTTTTTGTTTTTTTTTTTACATTCAATAAATTAGTGCTTGACCACAATCCCGCCCGATGGTAAACAGCGATGCGCACTAATTCAGCAAAAGCCTACTCACTCTTTATTTGAAGACAAATATATTGTAATCGAACGGGAACACTGACGCGGGTAACTTATTCCAGTCCTTCGCGGTACGCATGATAAATTAATTATTATTAAGTACCGTATGCCCCATTAGGTAATAATACCACAAAAACGAGCACTAACATTTTATACAACAATCGAATCCATAAAACCTCCGTCCAGAGAAAGTAGCACCGATAACACCGCAACCAAGTATAATTCCTTCTAAAAATACAAGTACGGCTAATACAGCAAAAACTTCGTTCACTTAACCCGTCGATGTCATAAATTAAAGAAAAAACAAACGTCACTCGTACAGGGATACACACTCGGCACCTTATTGATGGAAACAATTCAAACGCCATTTAGATAGTGCGCTGGCGGTGACGTATTGTTGTTGTGAGAGCGACCGGCTGTGGGAAATGTGGAATGGAGGCGGCGTGGGCTCACTTACTGTGTTCGTCCGGGTTTTGTGCTTTTAAAGCAAGAAATAAAGAAAGCAAGAAAACATTTGATTCGCCATATTTGTTCGGGAGAGTAACGTTAAGTGTTGTAGGTTTTATGGTATAAGTAGGTAAACGCAAATGAGTCAGCTCATGGTAAAATATCACCAAACCCCTTGGACATAGGTGGGTGGTCACATATCATCAGAACTGCGTGTTTGCATGCACACATAGAAAAAAAAAACAAAATTAAATTACATATACCATTTGATAACTACAGCGGCGATGTATCAAGATTGTTTTCTAATTGAGTTGGTAACCCCTAGCCCCTTTAAGGGCATTCAACACATACCGCATCCAACACCCAAGTCATCAACCATTCACGTCAGTCATAACTCAATGATGTCCCCGAGTCAGTCTTCTGAAAGATATTAAAACCATTCGCCAGACCATACTTTAGTGTAATGAACCAGAAAACTAGTCTGTCACCCGGCGCCGCTCGACTCTTTAATAACAGCCGGCGACCGCTTGATGGATATGATAGTTTCATATCGGCATTAGTCGGTGATTGGAGGGGTATATTTTCACCCCAGTATTATTATTCCTAAATTGAGTTACTTAATATATATTGAGGGGCAGGTTATTGGATTCATCTGGTCTTAAGAGTCCACTTGAACAGATGGTGCCGTATAAGATGAAACAGAAACATTTACTTATAACTTTTTGTATTCTGTTAAATTAAATAACTAATTACTAATTGGCAGTAACAGCTTAGTGGTTTGAACGCTGATCTCTCGAACGGAGGACCTGGGTTCAAACCATGCGGTGCCCATCTCAATTTTGAAAATTACGTGCGTGTCTAAAGTTGGTTATCACTTGCTATGGTGAAGGAAAACATCGAAAATCTGCGCTCTTCAGAGTTCAGTATAAAATCCTCGAAGTGTGAAGACAACCAATCCGAACTTAGCCAACGTGGTGGATACCTATACAACTGGGACAATTATGGGTTGCGGCGGTGATGAAGTTCTACCAGACACAACTCTCACACTTCACATGAGCATACCGATACTTGACGAGATATAGCCAATCGAAGAAACATCTGAATTCCATAACTCGATGTGTCTCAATCGAAAGGCAGTAAAATTTTTATATCTTTCATATAGATCGTAAATTGGTGAGGCCGACGATTAACGTCGAAGAAAATCGGGTATCGCCAGCCTTACGATAGGTCCTTGTTACAAGGGACTAAGAGCGAGTTTTGAATGACGGAATGTTGAAGATGGACGTGTTACCAATAAACAAAGCCAAAATACGATCTGTTAAATGTTTACCAACAGACAACGTAGCGGTGAGTTGTTTTAGCTATTTCTAAAAAATAATTCTTGGTATATTACATTAAGGAATTGAAATTGTACTTTGGCTGATATAAAACAGTTCATGGCGACTGCATATCATTCTTTTGAGAGTTCTATTAAAAGGTTTTTAACATTGCACCTGTGAAACTTCAAGTTATCAACAAATTTATAAATAGCAAATAAGTGTAATGCAATGAAAAAATAGACAAAAAAAATTATGAAAAAAATGCTATGAAATTCATTCCCCGCACTGTATCCCTGTGTGGGTGTCTTTAATATCCTGATATCAACAGGCACATACACACAACATAAATAAAAAATAAAAATTAGGCTCGATAAAAAAACCTATCAACATTAAAAAAATAAATTAAAACAGTTCAGAAAAAAAAATCTTAAACATTTTACCACAACACAATTTATAAAACTATTTTCAGTGAAACTATTTTAGACAACACCGAAACTTCGTTAAAACCTATTTCTCTCTACACTCAATAACTTCATAATTCCAGCTAGCTCGTTAAACAAAAGATATATCTAAGCACGTGGAATCTATCGTTTCATCTTACAAAAGAAATTCTAACAATGAAAGCTAATCTGGAAAGTAACATTCTAACACAATAAAAATATTCGGCGTAAAAATCAATGCCGATCGTAAACAGACAAACTATATCCAATTTCGGCTCGTAAAAACGGACTTAAAATATTTTGACGGACTTTTAATGTGCCATTAAATTTTACTAGTACCTATAATGATGCGATATATAGTATGTGATACATTGTTAGTTTTAACGGAAGCTTATTCGATTTTTAAAGACCTTGTAGCTAAGTTATTGATAGACAAAAGTAGTACGGATTCGATTCCAGGGTAATGCAAGTATAGATATTTTGTTTCTCGTTTGGGTGTGTTTATAACCAAAATAGATTATCCTAGTGTGTGTGCACCTGCGTTCGAATTCTGCACACATCTACAATTTTATAAGTTAAGCCATTTAACAAGTAAGTTTTCAGAGGCCTGTTGATCTCGTTGTTGTTGAACCTGACAACTAAACCAGTGGTCGTGGGTTCGGTTCCAGTGCTAACTTTTCTGTAATGAGCAGGAATGTTTGTTCTAAGTCTAGTTATAATAAAAATATCTATATAAGTATGTATCTAAATATACATATTTATCAGTTGTCTGATCACCATGATAGAGGCATAAACACGTAGTTTGGGATCAAATGGCCATGTGTGAGTTGTCCTGAGACATAAAATATTTAATTGTCACTTTCTTTGATGAAGAAAACATTGTGAAACCCACAGTTGGGAAAAAATTCCAGTTTTGGGACAATTATGGGGTTCATGGATATTTCCAACTTTAAGTGGAATTTTCAAATCACACTTTAATTATACTTGACATCAAAGTTGAGACTCCCCTAGCTGTAGCGCTTCAATCATCTTTGTGGAAGCTCGTACTGATGGCTTTTAAGCCATCATGAGCAAAAAAGCAGCTTCTCTCTTGCAGCGCCTGCGTAACAGTAACAACAGCATCCTGAAGATGATTGTTGATAGGCCTGATTCTCTAATACAAAAAGACTGGGTTTGTACTGCCCTGGGTTAGGGAAATACGACACCTGCGGTCAATTTTCCGTAACTCCATGAATAGAAATATGTTATTTTTTGTTTACTAACAGTACTAACTTAGGTTATAAGGCAAATTGTTACTAACAAAATCTACTAACACACGGTTATAGAGCAGGTAGTCTGCAATAAAGATTATTAGTATAAAGTTGATAACTACAGTAGCAATCACATGAGTCATGACCGATACAAACAAACACCAGGCAGACACGCTCTATAGGAAGTAAGGACATAGCATGAATTGCAATTAAGCATTGTAAGATGTCAATTTTAAAGCCTCAACAAAGTGAATTCCAAAGCAAAAAATTAAATACCAAAAATTCATTCTAAGTAACTTAATGAACGAATCTCAATGTTAAATCCAAACAAGACTGTGTTAATTTTGGAAATGGAACCCATAGTGCGTCGAAACAGTTTACACTTAATTAGTTTCTAATAATGTTCACTTTATGGTAATATTATGGTGGACTAATACAGTGAAAATATGCATCTTGAACTAATATCTGGAATTAGTTGTGATGAATATTCAATATTAATTTTCATGTTTGATTTTGTTTTGGTCTTTTTTTTATTTTTCGTTTAATATTAACTTTATAATATAAATATATGAATATTTTTATAATAATGTGCTGAGGAATTTATTGTCGTGCTGCTTGCTTCCAGATGTGCTGAGGAGGTTCAGATTCTAAAGTTCTTACCGTTCATAAATGTATAACAAATATCTATATAAATAAGTGGCTTTTGAATTAACTGTAAAATTATTGTTCACTACTGGAATTACTTCTTTTAACAATTTATACCTTAATAATCAATTATAGAAACAATCGGAAGCAATCAATTATAAGTATTTAATTTTATAAGTACACCCTCAATTAAATAATTAAACAAAACTTCAATTAATTAATTGAACAGACCAATTAAATTAAATTAAAAAATATATAAACCACTCAATCAAAAAGCGTGGCGCCACAAAAAACTACAAAATGATGAGTCGAAACGAAAAGCAATGAAAAAATTATAAACGCGTCGACAGGACGGAGCGGGCCGCAGCGGGCCGCAACGGACCGGAAAGGGCACAGAACGTCTTCATATCAATCAGGCGGTGACAGGATTATTGTCGTCAATGTATACGTAGCGTGTAGAAACGGCGACGGTTTTGTGCCTAATTTATTTGTCAGATAAATATTTGTTCGCGGGTGAGTTTCAGTTGTTGTTTATAATACATACGACACATATTAAAACGGATTGTCATAGTCGCGGACAAAATTAATGAAGAGTCGTACATAATTAATGAAACCTGTTTTTCGTCTTAAATTTTGTTATTCCTGTAAATAAAAATATTTTATACTATGAGTTCAATAAAAATGTGCAGTGCAAACTGCAGTAAAAATAAACAATAAAAATTCGTGGCCCGTAATAGAATACGTCTTTGATTTTAAAAGTTAAAAAGTTATTGATATTAATTAATATTAGTTAAATTATTTCATTATTCTACTGTCTACTAATATAACAAATACGAAAGTGAAGATGGATGGATGTTACTCTTTCACGCAAAAACTACTGAACGAATCTACATGAAATTTGACACAAAAATAGATTGTAGTCTAGAATAACACATAGGCTTATTTTATAAACGTACCTATCACGAAAGCGAAGCCGCGAGCAAAAACTAGTGTTATATAAAACTAAAATTCTATTAAGAGATACGAACAACATTCCCTCCAGCTGGGCAAGTGTGCATTGCCTGCCCACGCTCTGTACAGGTGCAATACTGGGTTGCAGCGCTATCGTCCACGCGTGGGCTATTTATTGGAGATTAATGCTTGGATATCGATGCCTGGATTCCTTTTAAAGTTGGGAAATACACGAGAAAATTCAATTGAGAGAATTATTTAGAAAACTAGATGTTTGATGACATTTCAGTATTATCAGTTTGAAAACGAATATTACTTAACGAAAGACAAGAATACATTGTTGTTCCTGGAAACATAAATGTACTATCAAACGTAGTATTAAGACAGGACATCAGTCATATCCACCTTATATTAGACATCGCCTCTATTACCTCTGCGTTGTCTGTATTATTTGGTAGGAGAACATAATACTAAAGATGTCTTGTGAATTTTTAATCTCATAATATTCTAATTGACTGCTTGTGACAAAAATATGTTGGGGTTTAGCTTCTGTGTTTTGGAGGGCACGAAAAAATATACACGGCCATGCGACCCCAAACTGATAAACATACATATATATTTTTAAATATATACTTATATAGATATTTGCACCCAGGCACACAGAACACACATTTCTAATTATCACAGAAATGTTTGACCTAGGTGCGAAATAAACTCACGATTTTCGGTGTAGTACATTCACTAGACCAACCGGCCAGTCGATTGGCGCACTGTGGGCCAAACAGATCGAACTCAAACAGCCCTAAACATCAAAAACATGTCCCCTACACTGACAGATAGATGTCCACACTGGGCCACTATGACCATCACCAACACCGAGACTAATTTATTGAACACGTCGTAGTTAATGACCGTTAGTTTCCGGACCCGATGGTACTTCACCATCAATCTTACAACACCATTGTTAATTTAATTAAATTGCTACATTCTCTTCTTTTTTTGACTTCATTATGATTTCCTTCCAATACTTCTTCTGTCTCCGGTTGAAGCGATAAGTGTTTGATGGGGCTGGTGTCAAAATTGGTCACGGTTGCTTCGGCCTTGTCTTCTCTTAGTTCCTTCTCTATCTTTCTTTCGGCAGACGACACGTAAATACCATAGCCAGCCTAGTATTCCGGGCCTGGTTTGTACCGGAGCGGTGTTACTAATTTCTTTACATAAACAGTAGTTATTGTGACATAACTGTCGTAGGTACTGCGGACTTATTTGTAGATCTGTCCTCTATGGAACTGTAGGACATTTCTTTGTTCTATTGTCAATAATTTCCGCAGCGTACGCTATATAAGGATTTTATTCACACGTTGGCTTGCAGTATCAAAGTTTCCACGTCAATGATTTTGAAAATATTTTATATTGCATCAAGGATAATGTTATTAATGAATTAATCAAACAAGCCCAATAGTTTCGGAGCTTATTCGCTTCGAAAAACAGTCAAATCTTTCTTCTTTGTAATATTATTTATGTAAAAGTTTTTTTACAAATTAATGCCCAATGGCATTCTCTACGAGTCAGCCCATGCGGAAGGTGAGTGTTTGTGGCGGGTGATAAAAATAAAAAAAGTATAAATATATAACCTATTTATTTATGGCTTCAACCCATCGATGGCCCGTTATTGAGCACGAGTTTCCCTCATACTGAGGCGGCCTACAGCGTATTCCATCACGCTGCACCAATGCGGGGTAGCGGCGAACTCAAGTGTCGGAAGTTTTTATGCCACCCAAAGGCCTCCCGCATGGCTTAATAATTGCTGTCTAACGACAACTGGGACCGACGCCATTACGTGCCCTCCGAAGCACGGAAGCGTACATGAACCACTAGCGGTCACCCATCCTCGTACTGACCGCGCCCGCTGTTGCTTAATTTTTACGATCGAAATAAGCCGCAGAGTTGTGAACGCTTTATTTATCTATACTTTTAGATAAAGGTCGATTGGTCTAATGTTTTGCCACATTTTTTTTCCTTCGACGCGTAGAAGATTATACGCAATAATTTATTTATTCATGGAAAAATTTCGTAGTATCAATGTTATTTTCAATTATATACCAAAGACAGAAGTCAATAAATATGTTCTGACTAACGTGACCTTATTGACCTTATGTTTTGACAGAGAAATGTAATCATATGCAAAAATATTTTGATTGTCAAACGTCAAAATGGTAATGATTGCAGTGTCACAGTTTGATCTGTACTTGGACCAGCAGGGGGAGCCACAGGGGGTCAATAGCCCACGCGTGGGCGGTGGTAATCCGAAACCTAGTGATTTATTTATTTATGGCTATATTTGTATGATAATGTGAATTTTAAGGTGTCGGAAAAAAATCTTTTTAATTGCGGAGGGCGAGCCGTAGTCGAGTTTTCTGTTGATTACGTTAAATCGATAACTTAGAAGACCACACGGAGTTAGGACAGACATTTTATAGCTATTAAATAAAATTATGTTTGTATATTAGTATGTTAGTATATGTATATTTGTTTGTTATGTGTCAAATCTTGCAAGCTTAATTAGACCTTCTCCTACAGTACGGAGTGGAAATTTTGCATAGCTTTCATCCCGTTGTCAATGCATTTTTATGACATGACCTGATACTACATTCAGGATTGGTGAAGCCAAGGGAACTCCTCAACGGTTTACAATACAGTTAAGTAATTTTGTGTTTCTTTATATTACGGACCTGTAATTAAAGCTTGTGATTTTAAATACTTTTAATAAACTTTGTTCAAAATTTTTTTTTAATATTTGACGAGAAATCAGTAAGTAAACTACATGGCAATGTGTATTTAAAAGCCTTCAATCTGTGGCTTGAATCGTGAGCAAAATACGTCATGTTAGTGTATAATTAATATATTTTGTTATCAATTCTTACTTTCTGATATTTTTATTATTTTACTAGAAATTGTCCGCGCTTCGCTTCAGAAGTACCAGTTACCACAAAAAGTAATTATTGTGACATTACTGTAACAGTTAAACATATGATATCCGGACTTATCTGTAGATAAATAGTCCTCTGTAAAACTGTAGTACATCACGTTGCTCTATTGTTAATAATTACCGCAACGTACGTGATATAAGGAATTTTTCGCTCACGTTAGGTTACAGTATCGCAATTTTCACGCGGATCCCTATTTTTCTCGTATTAAATATAGCCAAAGTTCATCAGGGATCATGTAGGATTCTAATGATAGAAGATTTTTTTAAATCAGTCCAGTAGTTTCGGCGCTTGTTCAATTCAAACAAACTATCTTTCCTCTTTATAATATTAGTGTAGATTTGAGTGTAGGCCTATCTCGCATTTCTCTACGTCACATTGTGTTGGCTGGTACAGAATGCCAGTGCGCATCAAGCTGGCCAGCTCACAGTATCACTGTTAGCACTGGACTACTATCCTTGGTAATGTTATATGAATATGTTAACGGGTACTGACGATTAGCATACAATACAATTTTTTAGAGGTTTTTCTCGCATAGATCTTGGTCAAAGGCAAAAATAAAATCGAGAGCACTACTTTCATTCATTGCGAGGAATTAAATCTACACAAATATTTTAAAGCTGAAGATTTTGTGAGCTTGCTTAAGAGCGCTGATCTCAGGAACTACTGGTCAAATTTGAAAAATTCTTTCAGTGTTAGATAGCTCATTTATCGAGGAAGGCTATAGGCTATAATCATCACGCTAAGAGCAATAGGAGCGGAGCCCCAATGAAGAATGTTTCAAAATCTGTTATTTTTCCCTATTGTGAGCTTCCGTTGCGTGCGCTGCGTAAACAGTTAAAGTTTCGCAGAAATAATGTATGACAGAAATGTAGTCGCAGGTTAAAGTTAGCGTTAGTCCAATGTAACTATTTCACGCGGACGAAGTCGC
>DWJZ01001311.1:0-24151 GCA_018249125.1 Asbolis capucinus
TTTTTTTTTTTTTTTTTTTTTTTTTTTTTTTTTTTTTTTTTTTTTTTTTTTTTTTTTTTTTTTTTTTTTTTTTTTTTATTTTTTTTTTTTTTTTTTTTTTTTTTTTGTGGTGAGGAGGGGGGGGGGGGGGGGGGGGGGGGGGGGGGGGGGGCAGGGGGGGGGGGGGGGGGGGGGGGGGGGGGGGGGGGGGGGGGTGGAGACGAGGTGGTGTACCTCGTGTCTTGTGCGATAAACTCGGAGCTAATCCTACTAATACTATAAAAGCGAAAGTTTGTGAGTATACATGTATATAGACGAAGCCGCGGGCAGAAACAAGTTAGCAATGCAAAATAACAGATTTATTTAAAAAAACGAAATACGAAGAAATACTCCAAACAAAGGTATTAACAGCCATGAGATGTTCCCTGCTCTGAAGCTAATCCTGAACGTAGTACTAAGTTGCGCTTATCAAAAAAAATCGAAAAGAACTGAAATAGTGTGCAAAATTTCAGAACCTTAAAGTAAGGTAATGGTTCAAAACCAGATATCCCGAACAAACCTAAACTGAAATCATTTATTTCATCTTTAAAAAAAAACATTAAATCAATACTTTATTACAAAAGAACAAGAACAAAATTGAGCACAGCCGACTGCGGAGTTATATGTCCAAGCATTATAATAAATAGATAAATATATTTGGACAACTCACAACAACAGGACCCCAAACTAAGCATTAGCTTGTGTTATGGTGATCAGATAACTGATAAACATACATATATACTTTTTATAAATATATACTTATATAGATATTTACACTCAGACACACAGAACAAATATTCATGCTCATCACAGAAATGTTTGACCTGGGTGGGATTCCAACCCACGACCTTCGGCGTAGAAGTCAGGTTCACTAACCACTAGACCAACCGGCCTGTCTATACATATTGTCATTCATAAATTTATTGTTATTGTGATTAAATTTGTTTCTCAATATATTAATATGTATATAACACTTCAGCAGATCCATATACCAACACACATTACAATTTAAATATATTTTTTAAATGACAATCAACATACATATAGCTTATTACTAAAACGTCTTCAAAAGAAAATAAGAAGCGCTAAAAAACAATACAAAATAGCAAAGTATCATAAATGTAGTAAACATAAAATGATGTACAACGATGTAAAACGTCAGATAGAACATAATTAAAACCAAATTAAAATTAAGAATTACTTCGCAATACTCACAAAAGCAAGAGTTGTTTCTCGTGAAAAGATTCATCGGAGTCATCAGAGTCACTGGAGGTGTCGCCGTCGTAATTACCGTTACTAGACATTTTGACGCGACCGCTTGTTTCAAGGACGATAAGTTAGTTAACTAACGATGATATCCCTGTCTAGCAACCGAACTTACTTCCGCGCGCTCCAATAAAGGTTCGATTGAGAGAGCGTTCGCAGGAACACTGCTATAACCTCCCGCTCGCAGCCCGAGCGGGCGGTACCTTCCCGTTTCCACCCCATTTTCAAAACTCGGTACACGCAAATATTAATTCACTAAAACTAAATATATGTATAAATCGCGGAGAAGCAGGAAATTATTCGCTTAGTAAAAAGTAAAGAAGGAAACTTCCGCATAATATTTTGTACTGTTTAAATTTAGTATCTAGGACATGAAACACAACACAGTGCGTTTTACGAGAGAGACAAGGATAGTAAATGGTACCAACGAAAAGCAAGGAAATATAAACCAGATGTTTTTTTCAATTTCATTCCACTGAATCTAAAATTCAGCTTTAATATGTGCCGCGCCCAGATTTAGAATTCCGACGAAATTATAAAAACTAAATCTTTTTGCCAAAAATTGGTAATTTGTCTGCCTGTATGACATACTTTGTGTACGGATGGTTGGCTTACTTGGCATACTTTGTTTCCCCTACCCTTTTTCGAGTTAAAAAGCACTCTATGTTTTTTCTCAACTTCTGTTCTATTTCTTTTCGAATTTTCATCAAAATCGGTTGTTTCAGCACAGACTGACAGACAGACAATTATTTTCACGTTCATAATATTAGTAAGAATGACGCATAACGTCCAGAGAAATCTAGCTTTGCCCTTCTCCCTTGGTTCTATGCCCAAGGTTTCAAACTTTGAACCCCCATGCCTGTGTTCCTTTTGAGAGAGGAGACCCGAGCCCAACATATCGGTTCTAATGGTAATGGTAATGTACAAACACGATTGAACAAAATAAATATAATAAAACAGAATAGCTTAAAACAGATTGTTTGAAATTTATTTCAGAACTGGTTTTTCGCAATAGTTTAACAGCTGAGTTGCAAAACATAAAATTCAAACTACAGTGTCGCAGTTATATAGCTCCTAATATTGAAAAAAAAAACAATTTGTATTCACATTAAGGTGGTTTTTATAAACACCTTTTAAAACGGTAATTTGAGCGACATCTGAAAACCAGTTTTGGAGTTATTTTTACTTTCAATATTTTTCTCTTTATTCTTTAACTCATAACTTTCTAATGGGAGTACCGATTTGAAAGAGTTTTTTTTTAAAGCAACAATTTATTCCGAATCGGTAGGAATACATCGTTTTTATTAATAACATATATTTTGCATTTATAGTCACTCTGTCTGACTGTTATTGTTTCACGCCAAAACTACGTAACAAAATTTGATAATCTATGGTATAAATGTAGAATAAATGTTGGGGGAAAACATAGACTTATTATACGGTAGACAGTAGTATTATAGGGTTGAGAAAATAGAAACAGCGTGAGCTCATTAGACCATTCAAATAGCACGCGCTTTCTTATCCCATGTAATATTATTTCTGTCGTATTGCCGAAAATTATAAATTGCTGAGAAACGAAAGTAAAGGTGTATATCAAATGTCATTCCCACTTTGCCATTAGAGGAAGTACATCAAAAATATTTTTTTATTCTACTACTTTATTTCGGGGTAATTATTTGTATAGGTTTACTCTTAGAAATATTATTGTTTTAGTATTAAAGGTACTCGCTTGGTTGCGGTTGGAGTAACTTCGGAACCCTAAACAATCTTAACTGTTTTTAGTAATAAAACTTGATTTTATAGAGTACGTCAGAACGTACCCTAAAAAAATTTTTCACCAGAGTGAAAAATAGAAGATATTATTTGACAGTTGCAAGATAATTAAATTTCAAGCTGTAGCCGGCGCGTCGGTCATCACCCCATCGAATACCATGTTTCCGATCGATATGAGTTTGGTAAAACATTTTCCAGAGAATCCTAAACTAAGTTATCTCCTACCATAGAGTCTGTAAAGGACATACAAACAAACATTAATATTTGTACGTTTGTACATATATATATATACATATATATATATATAGTAAGTATAGTAGTTTAAACAGCACAGCTGTATGGTAACTTTATTGGGGGTGCCTAATACTTTTGGCCAAGGCTGTATATAGTCGACTAAGTTGAGTATAAAATCATAACACTTATTTGAGTCACTCTGCGATACTTATATGGAAGATGAAAATGTGAGCTTACCGCCATTGTGAATTAGTGAGCATATTTTATTTAAGAACAATTACTAGAAGTGTTACTTTCCCATAATGTAGCAAAGTAATAAAATATGAAACAGAGCATAAAATCTCCCTTATTTTTAATTTTTACTTCCTTAGTGATGTACAATTCAAGTAATATTATTACAGTTCGATATCAGTGACAGCCTAATGGTTTGAAAATTGACATCTCGAACGGGAGTTCCATATTTAAAACTTATTGCATACCTCTTATTTCGGTTATGGAGTACGTATTAGAAGCTAATTATCACCTGCTTCAAGGAAGGAAACATAATAAGGACACCAGCCTCTTCAGTGGTTCTTATAAAGTTCTAGAAGATTGTCCTGATTGGCACCCGAGGCCAGTGGCGGGACATTGAATTTAAAAAATACGCGTTAAAAATTCGACGAAGGAATACATTCTTGTATACGGATGTATACGGATTTAAATGTAGAATCACAATTTTAAGAGTATGTATTTCTCTTATGATTTTAAATATGGAACCTTGTGACAGATGGACGAATGGATATCGTACTTCTGTCTATGACTCTGGTTTGATTAGTAAACATAACTAAAAAGGATACAGGAATATTTATATATTTTTACGTAATATACAACATGTGTGTATGTGATGTGAAGTAATAGCCTAGTAGTTAAGAATTCGGCTTCCTAGTCGGGGAGTCGGGGTTCGACTCCCAGGCCGTGCACTTCTGAATTTTCAAAGTTATGTGCGTTTTAAGCATTTAAATGTCTCTCGCTATAACGTTGAAGGAAAACATCGTAAGAAAACCTGCAAGCCGGGGAGTTTGCAAAACTCAAAGTTGTGTAAAATCTGCCAATTCGCACTTGGCCAGCGTGGTGGACTATGGCCTTAACGTTTTCATTCAGAGAAGAGACACGTGCTCAATAGCGAGCCGTGATGGGTTGAGATGAATAATGATGATATATGTATGTGTATATATGTACTTGGCTCTTGCTTTACTGTTTTCCCTAGAAATCTTGAATGAAGCTTTTAATTTCCATCCATTTCCAACCTGATCTACAATTTTCTTGCTATCGGAATAGCCAACAAATTAATTATCATTATCGAATGCCTGATTTATGGTGGCAGCATTGTGGCTTATTTTTATTATTAATTCTTTTGTTGAAATCAAATGTTGATTATTGATTAAAAAATAACTCTGTTACTCTGTCACTCTTTCACACCTGAACTACCGAACCGATTTTTCTTTTTTACCGAAAAGTGATGCAAAAATGGATCAAAACTTTAAAAAGGCATTATCGCGAGAAAGGGCAGGATGAGGTGGAAATGAAAGACGAAAGT
This sequence comes from Asbolis capucinus, assembly GCA_018249125.1. Taxonomy (NCBI): domain Eukaryota; kingdom Metazoa; phylum Arthropoda; class Insecta; order Lepidoptera; family Hesperiidae; genus Asbolis; species Asbolis capucinus. Next base: position 4,868 of record DWJZ01001311.1, read on the forward strand.
TTTTATGGAATGACGTCAGAGTACACAATAGAAGTATTAGGTATATTAGTAATTGACAAAATATGAACAACTACTTCTTGTAGCGTTTTTTAAATTACTACATCTGGGAGAGTGAAATAAAAGTTGGTGTGTGTGTCTAATTATGGAAAATATATACAAAGTAAATTTTTATTTATTTTATTTTTTTATTTTAAACTTTACTGACTACCTCAAACTGTGGTTACAATGATCGCACTTAATACCTAATGGCATTCTCTGCCAGTCAACCCTTGAAGATTGCGAGAAATTGTGGACGGAGTACAATAATAAAATTACTAATTATTTTAAGTTTATAATACATAATTATGGTATAAAGTAAACATCAGTACAAAAATGAGTATATTATATGTGCCAACTAGTCGACTAAAACCGCTGACTAGTCAGCCTCTTGCATTGTGTACTTTACATTTTGAAATATGTAACACTGGTTATAAAATAAAAATATGAATAAACAATCACTTTTTATATAATGTAATTTCCCTTAATATGTAAAACGCATCCATAAAATGTACGTAGGGTTAAATATAACATAACGACTAGACATGTTCCGACTAATCTCCGACTGGAGGAAAAATAAGGGCAAGGGGCAATTCCTTGTTCCAATGTACCTATTTCAAATTTTTCATAAATATTTTTTAACAGAATTGATGGTAGAAGTGTTTTACACTTCAATGAAACTCATCGACTAAAGGTGTTAAAAAGGTAGTAAGTAACTTTGAAGGCAAAAATATAATTATTTTTGTTCAAGATTCCTATTATTTTAAAATAAATTATGCTATCAGAGACATTAGTTCTAAAAAACCCAAGTTTATAGTTTGTTTTATTTAACAAATAACGAGAAAATATGTTAATTTCAATATCCTTCAATAATATAGTCACCGTTTCTAATGAGTACCTACATATACATATGTATATAGTCAGATACAGGAAAGCTATGATACACATGCAGTAACAAACCTGTGGTTCTCTAAGGCACCAGCATTTCTGTTTTGCAATAATTCCTAACTAATATTGTTATACAACTGAACGTCAAAAGCAAATTGAATCAATATCTAAGACAACTTGGAACTTCGGAGCGTTTGTTTAAGTAATATATCTTAGATACTTCAGGTTAATGGTTGCGTATAGCCTTCTGGGTTACGACAAAGTGACCGTGTCGGGTTCGATTCCAGGTTCACATGATTTTGTATACAAGCCATTTGTGATTTGTTCGTGTTTAAGCCATCCGTGATAGGTAATCCTGCGAGACATGAGTGGACAGGAATTCTATAATTCATTTCTAGCTGTTTCCTTAACATGTAGTCACGATATATGCTTTTCTGCAAATGGGTCGAAAGATTTGTACGAAAAATACATTTCGTGAGTGTCTGTATCGTAGCAAACTGTACACAATCCACGATGAATCGAGTTTCAAATAATATATTATGATTGCTGAGGCTGATTGCTCAGTATTCTGACAATAGGCCTAGGAATAAATTTCCGTCTAATATTTTAATGACAATTTTTAAGTCCAAAACTTTACTGTAGATAAATATGAAAGATCTTTTAACAAATTTTAAAATAGAAGGTTTTTCTTGATAGAAATCAATGAATCATTTATTTTCCGTTCATTGCAGTATTGGTGAATATTGAAATGATGAGGAATGCCATCTGTTTTAGTTTATTCGTAACCAATCATTTCAGTTGTATCTTTGTACAGAATATTGGATTTTTTGCTAGATATCAGGCAGGGCGGCATATATTTTTAATTTCCACATATTGAAATCGTTGTCCAGGTCCTAGAATAAAGCAGAAAAGAATTATTCGATTTGATTTGATTCGCAGAATTCCTCAATTCTCGGGAAACAATCGTGGGAACTTTACCAGCAGTTTTTAGTTGTGGTTGTGTTTGTCAAGTGAGGTATAGATTCTTAAGAAAAAGTAAATTCTTTCATTTCTAAGAAAAAGAAAATACTTTCATTTCAAAGAAAAAGTATCTCATTCAATTTCTTGGTAATGAACAAAGTTGACTGTATGACAAAAGAGAGTTACTTCTCTCTTCACCACGTCTACAACAAGAAACTTAAAAAACTTTACCAAGGACTACAAGAAGACTATTGACGGGATATTACATTTGAGACTTAAACAAACAGGAAGGTCTACTAGTTTTATATGTATTGGGGCGGCTTAGAATATAAACACCAATCCCATGCTGGCCTACCAGGGCGTCGTAAAAGTTTATGTTTAGTTTGAAAATCGTTAAGTTTTTGTAAGCCACAGACTCATTACTTAAGACATTGTTGTTTACTTTTTAGTACATGTTAATTTCCACAAGTATTTTGTTTTATTCATTGCCGTTACCGATAACAACTTATTCCAGCTCGATAACAACTAACCCCTCGCGGGGCAAGTTGTTACCGTTTGAGTTTTTGTAGATATAATTTTATATAAAAAAATCGTTTTACATACACCCAAATCTCTATAGGAATAGTGAAAAATATAATATTTTCAGATATTTCAAATATTTAATTTGTTCTAACAGAAACTTTTATTGGGTCAATATTAAGGTTTTCTGAAAATCGACACTTCTAGTCCCGCTGTCCCCTACTCCCACTTATAATTTAGTAAGTAATTCGTTCAATTCACAACCAAACTCGACATGTAAAATCTACCGTTGATTTATGGATAAATGAGGCAACAAAAAACCTTATTCCTTCACGTCTTAAATTTTTAATATATATTTTTTATTCGATTTATTTTGTTATTCCGATTCTATTGGATCTTTTTTCATTATTGCTAGCGTCTGGTTTCCGCTCGAGTATAATGTGGGTGTCTTCAAGACAAAAGTGAATAGGCTTGTTCTAAGTTATTGCACTTTACGATCTAGGACTACATCGCCACTTAGCATCATGTGGACTTGTAGTCAAGCATTAACTTATAAAATGTAAAATTGTAAATAAATAAATAAAATAATTTACAAAATAGTTCAATTTTTGAAGTAGTAGTATAGAATGGTGAAATGTTTTACTCGTAAATATATTCGTCATTGACTTTTGCATTTCTGAAAAAAAATTCTTTTCTATTTGTAAGCGAAAAATAAATTAAAATCGCAGAATACTCAAAGGTTAAAAGTTAACATATTTACTAGAGTAACGGCCATGTTTACAAAATCAATGTGTATTTAACCGTTTTCCATCTGTATAAAAATTTAAAACATTGTTCCGAGCCTACGTGTTCTGGATTTAGAGTTAATTTAGAACTTTATCACCTTATATCTCTTTTCCGATATATTAGCATGCGTTCCTTCTATATATAACTTTTAATTGTTCTAAATTTCAGTTCGCAAAGTATTCGTAAAAGAAGTTCAGAGTCACATATTAATACTATTAATATCAGACAATGCATACTATTTAACAGATTATAACGCTAAAAACTGCGCAAGAAGGACATCACTCACACAGGCATAACATAACGGTCTTGTAACGAGTAATAGTGACGTACTGAATCAGTACTCGATTAATCTGTTTTGCAGTCGTCTAATATATAACTTGACATAGAATTTTTTTTTCGTAAATACAGTATTTATATAAAATTTATAAATTATAAATAATTTATTTTTATGATGTGACAAAGCGCGGAAGGCGCCTCATCAATTGTCCTGTTAATCTTAATAAATTAAAAAAATCTACTTCAAATTACATATACATATGTAATTCAATATGAAAGCAGATTTCAATTTACACTATAATACATTTAAAAAAACCATCTTGAAATATAATATTTATTATATATAATAGTAGAAAACAAATTAATACGAATTTTAAAAGATAACTCCAAAACATTACACCTCGCTCAAATACCATGACAAGCTTTCATATAAAAAATTATTATGAAGAGCGGTACACCAATAATAAAATATGGGTTGAATTTCCCATTCAATGAACCTTCTCTTTTCAAAAATCGATTAAAAATCAATATTAACGTTAAATTTGTAAGTAGTTCATACTCAACAAGTTTTTTAATATTACAGTACAATTAGCTCAAAATACGATTTCGTGCCAGATACAGCGTGGATTTATTGATTTTAATTAACTATCCAATAACGGTAGCTGTCGGTGTGAGGGGTTTATGACGGATTCGTTATTGAAGCCCCTGAATCCTGTACTCTTGTTTGTAATATCGGCCTGTGAAAATACAGTCTGTGTGTGATTTCCGAGCACTAGCAAATAAATGTATTTTCTCTGGTCGTCTTATTTGTTGTCCGTGCTTTGGCGTGGATATTTCTAAACGAATTAGTATATTGTACTAGTAACCAGAAAAATCCGGTTTATTACTTGATTTTTTCTCTTTGACTTCATTATTTAAAATGACCAAGAGACACTTGAGAATTTTAAAATGAAAATCTAAAAAAAATCTAAAATTCAAATATTGAGGACAGTAACAGTTAAATTTCTTTGTTTTCCTCCGACATCTTTCATACATAAGCAACGATGTGTTAAGTAATACAGTAACACACACGATTTTGAAAAGTTGGTCATGACACTTACGATGTTTTTGTAAAATCCAAATAAAATCGTGAAGTAGACAGCAATTTGCATTTTAATTGTTTAATGTCCGTAATTATGATAGCGCCTTGATCTTAAAATGGGTGTTAATTAACAACAAGAAGTGCCTTACTGAATTATGCAAAAAAAAGCAAATTTCCAGACCGACTGTTTCAAACAAATAATACATCGCTGGCTGTACATGAAAGCTGCTTGGTATTGACCGGAATATCTAAACTAATTAAAAATATTACTGGAGTTTTTATTTTTATTTTTTGCCTCTGCCTTTTCCCGCGCTATATCCCGACTGGTAATTTAATACTCGGTGGAAATGTGATCTGGATTTTTTAATGTTTTAATTGAAACTGAACTATTTCAGAATAGTTGTCAATTAATGCATACTTTCCGTCAATCTGCCGCCGTATTGTCACGCGAAATACGTGATTGTGTGATATGAATTATAAGGGAGCCAGTGTTGAGCTAAGGCATGATACGAAAGAATGGAAAAGAAAAACATATTGATCATATCCTAAATAAAATTGGGAAACGTACAACGTGGGGAACAAGGTAAAAGAAAGAACGTAAAAAAAGATCTACTACTTACCGCGCGTCTTCGAGCTCATAAAACATGTCCTTGGAGGAGTCATGTATGTAGATCTTCACTCTCGGACTGTCCATATAGGCCATAGTGAGCTGCTGGGAGAAACTCCTGACGAAGAGAGCTTTGACTGTATCGATCGACGTGATCTCGTTCGGGAGCAGAGCGCGTTTCGTTTCGTTTCTATACTGCAGAAACACGAGGCCTGTAACAATAGAAATAAGTTGCGGTCAAATATATGTATAAAGTAGAAATATATATTATTGAAGGGTTATTAAATCAAATGCTTAGCAATTATTTTATAAATTAGTCCCCTCCTTCCAACATCTATAAAATTACTTCTCGAGGATAATACCAAATAGGTATCTAATTGCTTTAACGTTGCTTAGTTAATAACCTATGATTTAACGGTCACTTTATCCTACAAATTGCGTGGTGCCAAAACGTATCGTGTGGTACCGTGGTCACTGATTCTGTGCTATCTTTATTTTTATAAAAAAAACCTCGGCATCTCATCCAAATGAAGCTACTCAAAAAAAAATTAGCTTAACAAAAATCATGAAGAAATAATTTACCAGCGGAACCCGAACTATTTTTTTTTTCAGTTATTATCATTATTATTTTTTTATTCATAAATTAACACATTTATACTTAAAGATTAAAATTCCTTACGACATTTTTTTTTCGACATTTTTCATAATAACAGTTAATAATAATGTTCCTTTTAAATGACTCCATTTTTAATTATTACATTAAACTCACTAAAATAGCGTGAAAAGCTTTATTAAATATTTTACTTATTACATATAAACATATGTATGTATTATACTCTGTTATGCTATACCAGTAATGTATCGATCCCTTGAATTCAGATCGAGCTCCTAAGCCGTACTGAATTTAATTAACATTGGTTTATCTATTGTTGGTGATTATCAAACTAGTTTAAGTAGACACTATCTGTATTTATGCCGGAATTTCCAGGTAAATTACGCTAATAATTACATGCATGAGATCTCACACATCGAAAATGTTGCCACATGCGTTTTGGACATTTAAAGTTGCCATATATATTTAGTAAATTTCGCACTACATTGAGATCCACTACTTTTTTTTACCTATTATAAGTTAATGCTTGACTACTGTCCGACCTGATGGTAAGTAGCAATGTGGTGTTAGATGGTAAAACGCATTAACTTAGAAGAAGCCTATTCACTCTCGTCTTGAAGACGCCTACATTATTAAGGTACCAGAAAAGCTAAGCAGAGCTCATTCCTAACGGTAGCTAGCAGCGCTTAAACGATAAATATGCCGTTTAACATTCGATTAAAAATCACTAAAAGTAAAATACATCGGAGAGTTGCGAGGCATTCAACAAAATTAAACATGGCGGATGAAAATCAATTTGATCGTTATTATTTTTCCACTGATTAAATATTGTTATTTGCTGATGAAAACATATTCCTCTGAGTTTCGGTTTGTTGTGTGAATAATTATAGCAGCACGCTCAATACACAACGAGGGATATTTTGCCGACCGAGGAGGTATTGAATTTGTGTGTACAGTTTTATTTATTTATTTTTGATGTACTATGTTACCTCAGAACTTTTTACTGAGTGGACGGATTTTGAATTTTTTTTGACCGAAAGGTGCTTGAGATGTGGTCCCGGTTTTGTTTAAGCGACCTCTAACGAGTAGTTATGGACTTATTGTTCCTTTTAATATTTTTATTTTTAATTTTTCCCGCATAACTTTTGACTGGGTGGATCGCTTTTGATAATTCTTTTTTGTTTCAAAGTGTTCATGACACTACAAGCGACATCTGACGAGTGGTTTTTAAGTTATTCTTTTTTTTTGTCTTAATATTCGTTCATAACTTTATATGTACATATAATTTATATAGGGTTCACCGATTTTGATGATTCTTTTTTTATCCAAAAACTAGTACTTGCCGCATACTTCCAAGTAATTTTGAGCGACATCTGAAGGGCACTTTTTAAGTTATCTTTAATAATGCATTTTTAATTGGCTGGGACCACCTTGACAATCATATGGTACCTTAGAACTTTTTTTAGTATGGACCGATTTTGATAATTCTGTTTTTCATCGAAAGGGTAATGTGGTTCCATTTTATTTTGAGTCACATCTGACAAGCAGTTTTGGAATTACTAGCATTTTTCTTGTTTTTCCTTATATTCGTTATTAACGATTCCGATTTTTGTGATTATTTTGTTGTTCAAAAACTTATCGAATACATGTATTTTGAGCAACATCTGTCGGATACTTTTTGAGTTATCTTTATTAATGCGTATATAACTGGTTGTGATTACGTTGACAGTGATAGTTTCATAGTATGTACTTGTCGCAGGCATTTGAATTCGGTTTTTTTAAATAAAAAAAATGATTATAAAGTAACTAACACCTTGATTTGAAAAATGTCGGAATTCCAACGCACTCATGTACTCACAGGCGATCAAGTGACGTCACTATACTGTGAAGTGAATGTCATTTCCAAACAACTGAACACATCAGTGATATGGGGTGTCTTCTCTAGTATGTTAGTATCATAGACGTACTAAATCTATTGTTAGTAAACAGTATCTAAATGCTTATTTATGAGAAATCTATATTACATTAAATACACATCTTTTAATGACAATAAAATTTAATTATCTGTGTATAATTGTAGCACCAAGATGGACGACGCTACAAAATGGCGGATTACATTTTTTCAACTACCTCAATTTGGGAATCAAAAAGAACTTGAAAATATATATATGAACGTATTCGTTATAATTTTTATCTAGATTATGAATATTCGTACACTAACAAAGAGTATTCGAAAGACGGTTGGACATACATAGTGGAAATTACATGGCACAGTTCTCTGACTCAATTTAGATCACCTCATACACTACTTTGTTGAATGTTCAATATCCGATTTCCGATTTTCAACTGCGTCAACACGCATAATCATGCATCACAAAGAGAGATTTGTTAGTCTATGAGGGTACAAGGATTTAGTCAGCTTCAGTGCTCCGCACTAGTCGAATGGAAATTTCTAGATGCTCAACTTTTTTAGGACCTACATTACAGAGTCCCAGAGTATATGTAAAGTTACTGAATTCTATAATAAAAGCGAGTGACATAGATTAATATAATTTCTATACAGATATGTTTCAAATATTTACTGCCGCAGTCGGACATGTTCACTGTATGAGCTGTTAACTTATTAATAATAAATAAATGAATTATTTGTTTATCTCAGAGTCAATTATTAGCAAACGTCACATCAATTAGACATTGGTACGGACTACGGTAAAAACCTATATCGATTGTGATATCTATGTTGAAAGCCAGAGATAAAATATAGTAAACAAAGATAATATTTAGGTACATCAGTTAAATATCTAGCAAATTGTTAACATTTTTTTTAAACAATTAAAATTAGTTGTTTTCATAGAAATGAAATAAATATATGCCGCGATTTATTTTAGTATAATTGCATTGTGCAGCTGACTCAAAGTATTTTGAAATTTACTAAAATGTTATTTAAATAAATAAATAAAATAATAATAAATAAATAAAAATACTATAAGTGCGGTAATTTGGAAATTTGGAATTTTACATAATTATATGTATAATATGAGTAGGTAATTTACCTATCGCTGCACCCACACGTACATTAATCAACATAGTACATAATATGTTCTGATAAACATTCTCAGTCTCATCTCGGCAAAGCCGCGGGCGAATGCTAGTCTTAAAATAAAAGGTTTTATAAAAAGTGCTTCGGTAAAAGTCGGTATTAAGGATAAAAATAAATATTTAATGAACGGATATAAAGATATTACCTAGTGGTCTTTCCAAGGTCTTGCTAGGTGTTCGTACAACGGGTAGAGAAGACCGTTGCTTGCCGCCGCGACGAAATCCCGTTGATGCTGTCTCCACCTCCGACATGACACCAGGGTCGTCATCGAAGAGTAGGGCATTGTTGGGCGGCGGGTACCCTCGTTGGAAGGTCGGCTGTGGGAGAAAAAATAACAAATAATAACGCATTTTTAAAAAACAAAATGGCCGACAAAAGTCACAGATTACAAATGTCACAGAATGACAGATCCGTACCCTTCAGGAATCACCGTCAGTTATCGGTAATAGTAATTTTAAAAGTAATCCAATAACGCGTTTTTTCAAAAATGAAAATATTGATTTGGCAGACTCGCAATCCTTAAAATCATGGGTATAAGAATTTTATCCTAAAAGCGATGCTAAGGCAGTTAAGAAATGTGTGATATATTTATAATAAACAGGGTGATAAGTCCCTCGCCGGAATACCTCGCGTCTTGCGGGCTTAAGAGACAAGTTCCAGTAAAATATTTCATACAGCTACAACAACCCTAGGAACCCTAGGAATTTTAATAAGTTTTGTTTGAATAATTTGTTAGTAGAATAATAAGTCTAAACCCATTTATAATTTATTTCCAGTATAAAGAATTAGTTCACTATAATAGTAAATTACAAGATGGAGATTTCATGTTAATTACGGAAAATATTATCAGGTAAAAATATGATCTGACCTCACTCTTGTGTATAGCTACTTATAATAAAATTGTAGGTGATCAACTCTTCTGTACATGGAAGATATTTCACAAAATCACTTTGATAGTTTGTCTTCGGTTTGTGTGAGCTTTTCAACCCAGTTGCCTAGGTCATGGTCACGAAATACCGGTACAATAATAAACAAATCGTGAGTATTTGTCCAACGCTTATAGGACCATGTCTGTCCGTCAGTCTGCACTCGAGCGCCGAAACCCTTAGTTCTAGAAAGCTGTAATTTGGCATGGATGTGTCATGGTAATCTTCTGGTCTACTCTTTCCTTTATATGTATATTGGGTGTTGTATCGTTAGGTCATAAAATCGATATGGGTCTATAACCTCATAGGTCAGTTCTAAAAATCTGAATTAATTATAACTGAAGCTTAGTTAAATTAATTCGGAAAATTGTTTCACGTAGGCATTCCCAACAGATTAACGTCAGTTCTGTCTGACTTGATATTTCGAATGCCCAATTGACATTGATAAAGTCTGCTACGACACCCAGTAGCATGGCATCTTTAATCAAAATGGTCATGAGATATTATACAGACATAGACATTCCCCAATAAGGTCGAAACAGATGGTAGAGTACATAAATTCCTTGAGTCTCTGTCATTTACATAAAACTTATTGTCGATTTTATGAAATACTTGTTATTCCCAGGGTGTTTTGCTTTGCATCAACTCATGAACCATGTGCCCGATCGACATCATTTTGGTAGCAAAACCTATCTTAGAGAAGTCTGAACAAAGTTGCTAAAAACATCAATGCTCTATCTCCTACTATTTCCGAGTCTATAAAAGACAAACAAACAAACTAAAAAACATTGATTGATTATATATATAGATATAGTAACTGTACTCGGCGCGCTCACTCATCATCAACTCATCATGTGTCTGATCGATATTATTTTGAAACCAAAACTTATTCCAGGTTATTCTAAACAAAGTTGCTAAAGACATCAGTGTTCGATTTCGAAGTTTATAAAGGACAAACAAACAAACATTCATTTTTTACATATAAAAGATTATTATGGATTTAAATGAACTTACTCGTAGTTGCTGGCATGTGAAATATAAATTGTAAACAACATATACGGTATACTCCCGTACACAAGTAAATATTAATATTTATTATAGACACTGTGTCGTCAGCTCTGTAAGCTTGCTTTTACGAAACATTTTCCGCAAACATGAATAATATCACATTTAGTTATTCTATATTTATTCATGTAAAATTACCAGAACTCACATTTTACTTTACCACACAAATTAAATTTTCTTTTAGTTCGAGACGTCCCTCAGATGAATTTTTCTTGAATGAATGATGAATGTTTTAGGGCAGTTTATAAAGAGATATTTTTCTATGTTTATATCATGCTCCAGTTCTCCAAACGGAGTGCCTTGCATGTAGGAAATGTAATTGCATTCGTTTGAGATTCATATTTATTTTATGTTATAAGTTAAGTTATAAGATGCCTAAAAACATATGTAGATAGTCACTATATCTTTATTATAAAGTAAATATCTTCAAATCAAGAGTGAATAGGCTTTTGCTGAATTAGTGTGTTTTACCACCCAGAGCACATCGCTGCTTTGATGGCAATTGTGGTCAAGCACTAATTTATTGAATAAAAAAAATAAAATAAAAATATATTATCTGTTACTAACACATGGATCTTTGTTGACCGTAAATTTGATATTAAAATTTTCATTCACTTGTTGGTCTGAAGCATGGGTCGGCAACCCAAAAACGGCCCACAGGACACTGCGGTGTAACCCGTGCAAACCCAATTTACACAACGTAACTTGGCGTTCCTTGTGAACCTCCCGACGATGACTTAGGTTATTGGTTAAGGGAAATTTTGCCGTCTTCTTGTTCATGTAAAGGTTTACATTCGGTATATATTTTTTATGGGATCTTCTTATATATTGGTAGATAAATAACTTGCGTATAGTGAGAACTCCTGCTTTTTGACAGTGCGTCAGTAGTTATATTGGTATAGTAGTTGCCGCATAGTTCTTGTTCAATAAGGTGTGTGTATTAGGCGCGGCACCCCAAGAACATATATGAATGTTTTTTTGTGAGTTTATCTTTTATAGAATCTGAAATGGTAGATAGAGCACTCATGTCTTTATTGTTCAAAATTCTCTGGAAAAGGTTTTGACACCAAATTAAATCGATCGGACACATGGTACAGCTAGTGCTTTATATGTTTGTATAAATAAACTTCTATCTGCAACATGTAATTTCTCTAAAAACATAAATAAGTTTCCTTATTATTGTAGCTGTATATATATGAAATATGATTACACCAATTAAGCTTTTATTTCACTCAAATATTTTGTTTCTGATGATCTTGATAATGTAGGACAATTAAAACTTTAAATTGGCAGTGACCATCACGTATTAACGCACTTAGTAATAATATTACATCAAAGCAATGTTTTGTAGGGCTCGGTGGATGGCTCTTTAATAAAATCTCTAAATTAATAAGAGATTGCTTGTGAATTTATTCAAGAAACGTGGGACACGGAAATGATCCGCTTTGCTCCCGGTTCCCATCGGGCTAGCAATAAGCCTTTGCAATAGGTTTAATTTTTATTATTAAAAAGAGTACCAGAGAATTTTTCGCCGGGTTTTTTTTTCTTCCGGCTTACACTAGAATACATAGTCTTGTGTTTATATTAGTTTATAAAGCTGATGACAGCTAGGTATGGTCTAGCGAAAGTTTGGGCTTTAAAATACTTTTTTTAATATTTATTTTGTTATTAATTTCATAGTTTATGTAGGGACCTTTTATTATTAAATTTTGACTTTCGTTAAGTGAGCTTTTGGTTAATATGACGAAATAAATGCAAAAAAAAAATAAAAAAATATATGGTAGTCATCCTGCTTTCAACATTTCTTACAGTACTCGCGGCCGGCAAGACATTTATGTGATAGATGAACGTTTATGGATGAAAATGCTTTTGAGCAATATTTTTTTCTAACTTATTAACCTAAATTAAATGTATATTAGTGACGAAGACTTCAACAAATAGTAGAAAACGATGACATTGTGGAACGTGTTTACGTTTTGGCTGTTGGAAACGAACTAACAAAACATCAGCCCACATTTCAAGCGAGTTGGTATGTGTCGAGACACATTTTTATCACTGATCCGACATCTAGTTGTATCATTGATCGAAGGAAAATAACTTCAGTAATTGGATATTATTGGATCACAAGCTTCTATAGCTCGGGGAAATTTGTAACATACCCGTATACAAACATTAATTAGTAGATTAATCATGTGAATTATTGGGTAGCCTTTTGTAAGCTTTTTTTATATATTCAATAAGTTAGAGCAGCATCGTGGAATATGTCCTACGTCCCGGCTTCAACTCGAACAGAATGTTTCCTATACAAATATCTCAAAAATTATTTTTGCCGGTACCTCAGCCTCGATTCACAAATATTTTTTGACATACACACTTACCTAGTTTTGCCGGCCACTTGAGATGACCACTAACATATACATATATGTACAAACTTACCATTATATTTATATGCATATGTTTGTCGGCTGAGGTATAGACATCGTCATTTTGCAAGTGTTTATAGCCCGACAGCTTGTTTCGATTATTCGATCGTTAAAGTTAAATAACAGCGGGCGTGGTCGGTACGAGGATGGACCGCTAGTGCCAAAAAAATCAGGAGGGCTTCCGTACTTCAGAGGGCACATAAAACCGTGAGAGTGTTATCGTTATATATCAATCGATAAGCCACCACCAAACCTCATTGGAGCAGCGTGGTGGGGTTTGCTCTACGCCTCCTCGGTATGAGGAGATACCCTTGTCGTATAGCAGGCCTTTGTTGGGTTGACGTCAGCCATAGAGTTGGAATTGAATTTGCAATGTTATGTGCACATTTGCATATTTTCTGTCGATTTCACGAATTTATCGGATTTTTAAAACGTCCATCAGCAAACCATCTTTAATGCACAGACTAGTTGGATTATTCTGATGATATTGAAAAGTACAGATCGAAATTAATGTTATCGTCTGATGTGTACCGCCGCAATAATGAGATAAGGTTTGATTCCAGAAACTGAACGACCAATATTAAATCCACCTATTTGGGTTCATTACATTCGATAGTAGTGATAGCATTTGACCGTTGGTCTGTCGAAAGGTTCAAAACCCTGTGTCTAACCCACGTCACGCCTAAATTATCGAAGCGAATTTGATGAATCTTTGTACAGAGGTTGAATGAAACTTGAGTTAAAACATAGGCAACATTTTTTTGCGAAAAAGAGCGTGAAGCGTCACAGAAAGCATTAATTCCGTCCTGTTTAAAATCTGTTTAGTGATTTTTACATAAATATATAAAAAAGAGGTTGAAATATGGCATGAAAGTTCAGAGGAAAAAGCTAGTGCATAACAGAATTATAGTTTTTTAAAAATAGTATTTTAAACCCTTATATTTTTTGTTACTACTACGCATTTTTTGAGCCGTCAATCATTTTAGTTGGCATCACGTCACTACAGTAAACTAACTGTCACAAAGAGTTCACGGTCAGTTTACATATCCTCTGATGGAGAGATTGAAAAAACTACATGAAGCCCTTTGATCATAGGGAGTTGTTTGTTTTTCAATTTCAAACATACAACAGTGTCCAAAAATATACTATCTAAAGACATGTTTTTTCAAGTCTCTTTCGATACCAGCTGATCGTAAGTACGGCGTAGTCTTTGATGGTAAGGCACAATAACGGTTAAAGCCTATAGCCGGATGGTTGCCTCGGAGGAAAACTTGCCTCAGTTTCGAATACACTATGATAAGATTATATTGTGCCTTGAAATTATAGTACTAAGTAATCTAAATAACTGACTAACATATCAATATATTTTTTATTTCGTTATGCAAATGGTTTAAATTGGTAAAATGGTTTAAATTTGACAGGCCGGTTGGTCTAGTGGTTAGCGAAGCTGATTACTAAACCGGTGGTCGTGGGTTCGAATCCCATCCAGGTCAAACTATTCTGTGCAGGAGTAGGAATGTTTGTTCTGTGTGTCTGGATGTGTATTAGAAATATTTATTTAAGTATGTATTGAATAGTATATATGTATGTTTATCAGTTGTCTGATCACCATAGCACAAGCTAACGCTTAATTTGGGGTCAGATGGCCGTGTGTAAATTGTCGAAAGATATTTATTATTATTTATTTATTATTATACTGTTCATTACGCTTTATTGATAAAAAGTTTTTATTTATTTCGCAATTGATTTTTGTGGAAAAGCGCTAGGGCCGTAAACACCATCTGAATTTTACATGTAAAGTCGAAATAATAAATGTACGTTACCAACAGTGAAACGGACACGAATATTATAAATATTAAGAGAAACGAAATCCATATTCACAATCCTGATATTGAAAATGAAGTTGAATTTGGTTGCATGAAACTTATTTAGCAAGCAAGCAGATGTGGCAAGTTGAAAACCCTGTCTTCTGGTGACAGTCAATAATAGCAAAGTTGATAAACATATTTCTGTAATTTTAAGACAAACATTAATATTTTATTAATAAGTTACGTGTCCACGAATTTAATAACATATAATACATTTTTTAAATAACCACTTAAAATAATACAAGTTTGCTTCCATCTCAAAATACACCTAGGGAGGTATTTATTTTTATATGAGGCAAGTATCCCCTGGAGTATTTTGTCATTAGAATATCCGCTATAATAGGCAAGTATCGTTCTTTTCTGAGGTCAAATTTAACACGACTTATTAAAAAAATCGGTCTTGTATAGAAGATTAATGACCAATGATTCAGTATAAGTTTTGAATTCAGCATTAAAAAGTACAAATTTTTAATCGTAGTGTTTTTCTGAAAAGTGGCTCGACTATCCGGCTTTTAGCCAACACTCTTGACTCGCAGACATTTACATTATAATAAAACTGAAATAACAACACGGGATTATTCCACTCCTCGCGGTGTGAAGGGTAAAATATTAAGCGAAGCGCGTCGTTTGTACGGATAGCGTGTTACGGCAAAAGGTTAACCCCGCGTCTAATCTTGTGATATTTGGTGGTTTTGTGCGGCGCGTCAGCCCTGTATGCTACGGCTTGCCATTATTCAGTATTTTAAAAACTCTAACGGGTACTCACTATTATTACAATTTACACCGATATTTCATCCCAGTTGCATAGGTCACGGTCACGGCAAGACTCTCAAAAATACATAATCGTGCGCCGACTCGTACGATAATAGAAAGGAAATGGGGGAATTTATTAATCTAATTCCCGCTTAGAATACTATAATCCTCTTGAAGAAATTTATATTGTAATCGAACGGTAACAACTGCACGATTTATTTGTTAAAATTCAATAACTTAGTCCAAAACGACAACAATTTACAGTATCAGGGAGAATAGCCGACGTGATCAAGCTGGAATATATGTATATGTATTTAGTCGTATGTTGGAGTTTGTGAGTTGACGTGTGCAACGGCGTATTTCCATTTGGCTCAACCCCTTCTGCAGTTTACACAACGGCAGCACAGTATCCGTGTACAGTTTGTGATCCATGCGAATATACTAGTATGCTAGTATACCATTATTCAGTCCTTTTAAAACTTTAATTGGTACTCACTGTAATTATAATTTATACTGATGTTTCGTCCCAGTTGCATAGGTAACGATCACGGCCAGACTCAATAAAATATGAAATAACCGTTGAGTTTTAAAATGTTAAGCATCCACAATGACGATGATCGGCGTCCTTGTTCCCGATCGATTACAACGTCAACGTCAACGTCGATGTCAACGTCAACGTCAATGTCAACGTTAGTGTCTTCAAGTCATGAGTAAATAGGCTTCTACTAAGTTAGTGTGCTTAAAGATTTCATCGCCACTTATCATCAGGTGGGATCTCACTCAAGCGCTAACTTATTTATGATAGAAAAAAGTTTTGATCAAATGTAAATGGTCTTTTCAAAATATTTCAATCGAAACCGATGCTAAGGTAAGAAAAAGCCAAAATTACTTTTCATTAGCGGACGCCATTTTGAAATTACATAATTTATGTCACAACCACAACAATTCTGACGTATTCAACGATATCTCATACAAAAATCAATCATTATTTTTAACCGATATGACGTCAAACTGTAGGAGAAATGTTATTGATCAGATTGAAATGCGTGGCACGTGTAAGTCGGCTACATTTCCATTAAAAATTTTCCCTACGCCTTATTAAGTTACTAAATTTACTCTTTAATCGGTAATAACGTTATTTTGATAAAATCCCTGGCTTGGGAGGCTCGTTATTCTTTTTAAGTCACCTCCCAAAGTCTACAAGCCTAATAATGATTTTAATCGGCTTAATAAATTGTTAACGATAAAATTTCGATAAACAATTCCGGGAATTAACGGTATTTTCTATTAAAATTTCAAAACAAAATGTTCACGTAAATCTGCGTTCTATCCTTTAATATAAACCCCTGTAAATGTTTCTTCATGGATGCGTACTTTCATAGATTTGACAAATGAAATGAATGACATAAATATTGTTATTTGTTTACTGTCTAATTAAATAATAGTGTGTAATTAATAGTGTGTTTAGAAATTTTCTTAGAAAGATACTAATGGTAGCTTCAGAAAGGTTTTTTAGAAATATATTTGCAGATTTATAAAAAGGAATAATTCTTCATAGACTAAAATAAAACTACATGTGAAATAATTTAAGAAGGGAACATGCTACTGGTCTTTTAAAATTCCATAGTCTCTTCTTTCTTGCTTAATATCTAATTTATGAACAAATCCTATATTCCTACATTACGAACTGTTCATTGTTATTTGTATGGGAAAATAATATTTTGATAATATTTTTTTATTTATAACATACTATTTTATTAAATTGTGTCCTTCCCCAGACGATTACAAATCCAAAAACACAAAAATAATTCAAATTTGTTCAGCCATTCTTGAGTTATAGATGGTGTAACTAACACGAGTTTCTTTTATATACATATATATATATATATATATATGTACATATATATATATATATATATATGTGTACATACGTATATATATTAATTTTAGTATAGATAACAAAAAATGTTTTCATTCCGATAACCGAATTTGAGCATAGCTGAAGCGTTCTGAGCCGAGCGGCTTGTTAGAAATGTAAACGGTCGAAAAATTTAAACAACAATGGGCGCCGTCGGTTTTTCTCACTTTTTTCTTTTATAGCTATTAAGCCAACTTGAAAAAAAATTAGGATTTAGTCGTGGAAAAAAGCTAGTTTATAATAAAAATGATATTGGCTGTCAGAATTGTTGTTAACTCTTGACAGCAGCTGCGTCTATTGACGACCGTTACTATGAAGATATCGTTGACATTCAAATTGCCTCGCTTAATGGCAATTAGAACATATGTACATATTTAGATTCATATTTAGTTAAATCTCACAGAACTCAAGACAAAAATTGTATACAAACCAGTATTCATTCATACAGAATTAAGTATAGGTAAATAAAGTGAACATTGGTTGTGAAATATTTTCTCTTGCAACTGAATTAGGGTCCTGCCAACATCGTGTGGCCCATATGCTGGGAGATAGTTACTGTCTTTTCCGTACCGTGATATATTTAATGTGTGAAGAAATTGACTTAGAGGTGGCGTTGAAAATGTGATTATTGCTTCGAAATGTTACTCTAAGAGCTAACAGAGAATAAATAAGTAATGAATAAATATTTTATGTTATTTATTAGTGACTGTAGCAAACCGCAAAAGATATATACGTAAATTCAATGTTTATAAGTTTGTTCCTTAGACTCTGAAATACTAGAAAATAGAGCACTGATGTCTATTGTAATTTAGAATTCTCTGGAAAAGGTATTACTACCAAATACGAGTAGATATCGATCGGACATTTATATACGGGCTTCTGGCACAGAAACTCTTCAACAGTTAACCATTCACGTACGAAATTTTGAAACACTAAAAGAATGAATGGGAATTATGAAAGAGTACATAGAGGTTGGAGGGGAGGAGTATGGCACCCGTAACAAGCAAAGAAAAAAATCAGATGTGGTTTCAGACGATGATCTTCTTATCACATATAAAAGCGATAACCATACCACCCACAGTGATTACTTCTTAGATGAATCCATCTCATCATCATCTACAAAGTAGTACCTGGGGAAGCCTTAGTACCACAGCATAGGCTGTTGCTCTAATACAAAAAAATAGTGCTTGGTAAAAATAAATTGAAATAAGTTAGAGAAAAAGTATGTGAAAATGAATTGTGAATTAGAAATACATCGACATCTGTAGACTGAAAACAATAGGGTTGACAGGCCGGTTGGTCTATTGGTTAGTGAACCTGACTACTACACCGGAGGTCGTGGGTTCGATTTCCACCCAGGTCAATCTTTTCTGTGATGAGCAGGAATATTTGTTCTGTGTCTGGGCGTGTAATAGAAATATCTATTTAAGTATGTATTTAAAAGTATATATGTATGTTTATCAGT
>DWJZ01001312.1:0-24150 GCA_018249125.1 Asbolis capucinus
TGGAGGCGCCGGGTATCGATCCCGGTACCTCTCGCATGCTAAGCGAGCGCTCTACCATCTGAGCTACGCCCCCGATATGTAGAGTAGTTGAAAAAATAAACGTATTAATCTTACAGTCAGTACTGGTTCCAGCGCACGCACTTTCACTGTACGTGACATTGGACTTATTAGCAAAGAGTGGATTTGTAACATTCCGTGATAATAATTTCTTAGCCAGTACGAAAAGATAATGTAACAAAAAATAACGTTTTAAATGGAGGGTAGTTTTAAATTTTTTTATCACCCACATATTACCTATATGTTCTATATACATACATATATGTTGTGAATATTTGTTAACTCACGGTTAACACAAGAATCTTTCGACCAGATGGCGCGTATCTGCGTCACAACTATTTATGTATAGACTTTATTTTTTATGGAAATACCCGATAAACGAGAAGACGAACCAAATGGTGGTAAGTAGTTACCGTCCCTGGCGTACATCAGAATTACCAACCAGACCAACCAAATCGCAGCGACGTCTAACCGTTTCTCAAAATCAATGCTAAAATGTGGAGTCGTTTAATTGCTGACTCCGCAAGTAGCAGAGAGCCAGGCTTCATAACATTAACTAGTAGATTCCACTTACCACCATAAACACGCACTCGACCACCGTTCTGTCAATCTCCTCCTGGCTGTCCTCCAGGTTGGGCATTAGACCACTGATCATGTAGCACAGCTGGACCACCTGCGATACCGCTCTATTTTATTATGGTCAAGTATCAAACATGTATCAAAAATACATTACAACACGTGCAACACTAACTAATGGGTCCATACACCATGCCATTAGGTGGTGTTTAGAAGCTTTAAGTACTTTAATTTAGTACCTTTTGCCCGCGACTACGCCCTCGTGGAAAATGTTTCATGCCCTTTTTCAATACCTAGTTGATGACGAATTTACATACAAACTTTCATTACTTATTTCCTACCTATACCTCGACTATATCTGTATTTCTTTAATCTATGTTCTTAATTAGTTCTAGATACAAATCCTTTTCCCTACCAATATAATAAATAAAACAGGTATCAACTATACCAATATTATAAGTATCAAGTTTCATCTAAACTGGTTCAATGGTCAAACAGGGGACAGTCACGAGTTACTTTCGTATTTATCATATTGGTAGGTATAAGGACGATTTGTTAAATGTTACTCTTGTTACGTTAAAGACGATTTGTTAAAGCTCAGTCTCACTGGCGACCTGTGTTTTGTAAGTTAAGCTACAGCAAATGCGGTTGAATACGATCGCTAGTAGCAATATTATGATCACTTTCGCAATTTGGAGGTCACCTAAACCCGTCAGCTCCAGCTGTAATCAGTGGATTGCACTCAGGTAAAGATGTATATACCGCAAACTTGGGTTGGCCACTCACCATTTCATCATTTTCACTACGAGAAAACTTAAGGACTGTAATGGATTTACACCAGGCGTACCTAATTTAATATACGAGTATACTAACAACCACCTTATCAACTTCGAATAAAATTTAATTTCTTTTGGGTGCGCCATTAAGATCAATCAGTTAGTATATCTAGCGCACTCACGAGTCGTTAATTGTAACGCCCGAATCTGCATACAAAGACTATACTAAAGAGCGCTTTAAGGAACCATTAACGACTGATTGCAGCAATATAACTCAATTCGCTAACCAGGTTGAGCGGTGTCTGCGGCACAACAGTCTTGAGTGGCGTCTGTTGCTGCAGACCGAAGAGGCCAAACACTATGTAGTTGATGGCGCCGGCTACATAATGGTCGAAAAGGCCGCTTAGCTGCTCGCGCTCCTCCTCGTTGTTGCGGCCGCGGAGCCACCTGGTAGAAGGTAGTGTTAGGGCTCAATATCCAGATGTAAATTTGGAGATCCCACTCATATTAGGAAGATATCACTATGACTTTCACTATGGAACAACTGGGTTATATAGGTACCAAATATGATTGGACAAATGAAGAATATGCTCTGGGCCTCTTTAGCAACGAACCCGACCCGTTGTGAATTGATTCTGCTGGAGTGATATGGCAAATAAAGTACATCTCCCATTTTTGATCGATTTCTTATTTCTCAATTATATCAGTGGCACCGTAATTTCCAATCGACGCACGACAACCCTGCCAGCTTTTATGACGACAAAAGAACCAAATTGGACGATATAATTATAAGGTCTCAAAATAAAGTGTGTTAAAATACCAATATATAAATGTAAAGAAACTTATGTAATATAATTAACTGACCTGTCCCAATAGGGCTGATATCCCAAATTCTTAGGATCAACAAAAACCATTCCCGCCCTGGATACGGTGGCGGGCGACGCGTAGTTAAGATCGCCAACTTCGAACAGCAGCGCACAATACGGCGCTAGACGGATCCGCTCACCGTTCGCTAGCGTCAGCAACTTGTTGTCGTCCATTACAGAGTTCATGTTCTCGATCCATAGTGCGTCTACGTCACCGTCGAACAGCGAGTAGCGACGTTCGTCCTTCTCAGCTGGTCTGATATTTCATATATTCGTCAGAAAATCATTTTTAGGTACTTAGGAATGTGCATGTCTTACTAGTTTTGTATCTATTATAGCCTTTGAATACTCCTGTAACCTCCTACAATCCGTACTTAACCAGCAAGTTGGATGGTCTGCTCCCCTCACATTGTGATAGGAGACTCGAGCCCAGTAGTGGGAAAGTTATGAGTTGAAATTAATCTTCCTACATCCAGCGTAATTTATACTGGTTGTAGACAGATCTTTGTAAGCAAAGCAACAGATAAAATAATTTGATATAAAGATTGTCAATTGAGGCAAATAAAGTTTCGTAAACAAATCGTAAATTTATTAGTCTAAATTACCTGTTCATTTCACGAAATATTTTAGAGTACAATCCATCCGTCCAGTCCCTAGTAACGGGATCCAGTATGCCGTACAGTTCTATTACGGAACACGCCTGTTAAAAATATTTAAATTTGTTGTACGAAACTGATAAAATGTGTTTAATTTTATCGTGATGTAATAATTATAATCAACATCTTCTTCTTAACTTTCTGTGACGTCACCGTTAGATTTGTTGCTCGATGTAACTACAAATATATAGGTTTTTTTCAATAATTAATTTAATTTTACGGTACGCAGATGCGAAATTTTCCGTTTTCCAAAAAGGGGGTGGTTTTCAGTTCAATCTTAATAGAATATACATACGATTAGTTAAACGTAACCAATGTATTCCTATTCATATAATCAACCAATCAAATGAGCTCACCTTAGGGTTGACGACAGTGAGTTTAGTGGGTAGGCCCAGGTTAGTCTGAGCCTTGACCAGCGTGTGCAGGATGACGGACTTGCCGCCGCCGGTGGGCCCCACCAGCATCGTGCAGTGCCGCGTCATCATCGTCTCGTACATCTGTACCACTTTGTCTACCTACGAGGGATATAGCCCCATTTTCAATCATTACTTCTGACTAGGTCACATGAAGTACAATTTCAAGACATTTGGACTATTGCAAAGTACAACAGAACCGACTTGAGTACAATAGACAAAATATTGCAAACTTTGACAATTTAATATACCAACAGATTAAACACAAATTAAATTGTGTTTATTAGATGTCAGGATTTTGCTGAAGCACCCTTAATATGATTAAATTTGAATTTAGATTACTTACGACGGCACAAAGTCATTATTATATCTTTATATCGCTAAATAGTACAGTATTTCCAAATAAAATGTAACCTTTAATAACTCTGTGTGTAAAAGCAATTCATTCATTTTAAATAAAACATACTTGATGAGCGAGCACGATATAGCCGTCCTTCTCCAACACATCAATGACAGCCGCGTTGAACTCCGGGTAACCGACGCGGGGACATTCCAGGCCGGGGAATAAATCCTTGATGAGACCCAAGAATAAGGGCACGTCTTCGAAAACAAACTTGGGGTGGTTCATGTCCCTGCCAATGAAACATTATTGAAATGACGCTTAGTAAAATAACGAATTTCTCAACAATTTTGATACCACTACGTTATATATTTTTTACCTAAAGTAAATTCAAGGTATTTGACGAATAACTTAAGGAAGGCTGCCGCAGCAGGTACAAATTAAATATGATAATAGTTAAATTATTCCTCTTATTATCTAAACTTATTACATAGTAATTAAATCCAACTAAAAACTATAGTGAAATGGCCAATGTTAGGTCTGGAATGATGACGTTAGGCGACGGGTTTCGTTCCCAGGCTTGATTCCAATAATCTACATTGTATATCTTGCCAATACAAGTCGGGAACGCGGCGATATCCGTATTTAATATAATATTATGGTCTGTAGGTGGGTTACTGTTAAAACAAATACATGATAATTATTGTTGTTGCTGCTGCTACTGTTGTTGTTATTGATGCTGTTGCTATTGCTATTTTAGTCGTTGTTATAGTTTTCGGTTGTTGCCGCTGTCGTTATCGTTGTTATTGTAATCGTCGTTTGTTATTTTAGTTGTAATATATTGTAGCTGTCGTTGTTGTAGTTTTCGGTAGTTGTCGTTGTCATCATAATCGTCGTCACCTGAGCGCCCTCATGAGCACCATGATCTCGCTGAGGCCGGGCGAGTCGCGGCGTAGCTTGCCCGCCATCCGCAGCACGGCGGTGAGCGCGCGCAGCCCCCAGTCGTAGTGAGACTGCTTCGACAGCTGCTCCCGCGCCACCTTGTACAACACCGTCATTTTCTTCGCTAACACCTGAGCAGAAACATGTTTGGATTCAGATACGAGTAAAAAAATTGTTTTGGATGCAAATCGAGGTTCCGTAAATGAGAATTCTAAACAGATCAGAGAGACAGTTTTAATAATCAAAATGCAATATATATCGCTCTATAGAATAAGTGTTCGTACTAACAGGTACGGACGAATTTTAATATACATTATTTTTTATAGTATTTCTTGCATAAAACAATTTTTTTAAACATTTCTGGCAGTTATACATCGTTCAAAACACATTCCAAAATTGTATTCACAGAAGATTTTAATAATCGGAAATTACTGAATTTTCGATTCGATCCGATCCGATTCACACGTAGGTACTGACGTATGTGTGGAGTACATGCAGATTTTCAATGTACCTTGGCCGTAAGGAATCCATCCGAGAACAGCGATATTTGGCAGATCATCTCCAAATCCGGCAGAATACACACGACTGGCCTGAAGAGAGCCTTCACTGACTCGGGCAGTTCAGTGCGACCGGCGTATCCTGGATTCATCGTTATAAAGATCCCGACTTTGCTGTCCATGGAGATTTCTTGACCTTCAAACTGGAAAAAATATACAGCTAAAGAAATATGTAGTACTAATTTTCTAATTATGCTAATCATATTAATCTGGTTTCTAATTACATTTTGGTCTTCCAAGCTTGAAATTGCTTCTAAATCGCTCCAATACGGGCATTACGTCACAAATACGATTAGAAGGGTATTACCTTCTACAAAAACTTATTGAACGTACTAATTCCATTAACGCGTAAATTAAAGAACTGCGTATATTACTATCTCAACGCCTGCTCTACTCCGTTTGCACTAGTACTAAAGTATTAAAA
The DNA here is from genome assembly GCA_018249125.1 of Asbolis capucinus. Lineage (NCBI taxonomy): Eukaryota > Metazoa > Arthropoda > Insecta > Lepidoptera > Hesperiidae > Asbolis > Asbolis capucinus. The sequence continues at coordinate 5,608 of DWJZ01001312.1, forward strand.
TGGACCATATAAAGTTCACAGTATTTAAATAATTTGCCATGATTTAATCAGAGTGGTGTTTGTAAGTCCGCCATTATTACGGGGTATTTTGGCATATCCAAGTAAAACTAACGTTAAACACAGGTATTTTTGATGTCGTACAGTATTATAAAATACGTACGGTAAATCTTTTCAACTTCATGAGCAACGCGCTACGTATACACTGCAGCTGGGTGGATATGACTGATAGCACCGATATATCGATCCTGTTGAACTCGTCGAAGCACCCCCAGGCACCGCACTGGCAGAGCCCCGCCAGGATCTGGCCAACCGCGCGAAAGTCCATGCCCTCCCCGCAGTTTGTGACCACACACAATAGGCCTAACGCCTTCGCCAAGTCCTTAGTTGTTTCCGTTTTGCCTGTACCGGCTGGCCCTGTTCAATTCGGTTTGTTATTAACACTTTGATATTCTATGTATGTATACGTAGTTTTTGATAATTTTGTATATGAACAGTGGCGTGAAAAAGTTTATTTGTACAGCAACAATCTCGTAACAAAATTAATGGTAATAAAACGTGGTGGCGATGAGGTGAGATATATGCTATATCGATTTCTAAAATAATTGATAAATATATGAATATTTGTAGGATTCATATTAATATTTAAAAATAATAATATTTATTTGACGTAATGACGTTGAAAGTGATTAACTCACCAGCCGGCGCGCCCCCCAGTTGCATGGTGAGAGCTTGTGTGATCGTGAGATAGATACGGTCAGTCAAAGGAGTGATGACGAGACGACCGTTCAGGCCCATGTACTCATAACCATATTCAAATACACCTGAAATATATAAGATTGTAAACTACCTAACTAGTGGCAAAAAATATAGTTTTTAATTATGCATCTTAATAATAAAATACAATACAGAAATTTAAATCGGGAAAAACAAAAAAACTGAATAACGTGATAAATGGCCTTAACAAACCCGTGCACTGCCGCAACCAGAGATTGTCGTCCTTCTTGAGCCAGTAGAATCGCAGCTGGCTCTCCCACTCGAACTCCGCCGCCTCTGTCACGTTGTCGCGCACGAACCCCTCGATAATGTCGCGTGCGTGCACGTCGATTGTCGTGATCGTGCGGAACTTGAGACGGTCGTTCGACGTCAGGTCTAACATTACACGATCGCCGGTTATAGGAATGCTTATGAAAACTATCCTTTGATAATAACGGAAACATACTAAAATAATGTATACGTTATTTTTAATGTATACGGCCTACAAAATAACCAAATGATAAGTGACCGTCTCGCCTATATAGCGCATCAAAGGCATTGACGACGTATTGTCGGTTTTAAAAGAGGAATTGACCCTGAGATAAAACATAATACTATTATTATGAACTTTAGGATGAATTGGCTACGGCATTGATGAAGACTACTATATACCACAATAAAATATTGTTTTTTAACGAAAATTAAAAATGGCAGTCTACAGATAGATCGGAATCGTAAATAGATTTTTTAATCGTTTTTAGCACAGAATCAGTATCATAAACATTTGGTATTAAGGAGCGGTTTGCGTAACTATTGCCGAATAAGTGTTGCAGTTAAGAGTCCTATCACAGGGATTATATGAGTTTAAGAGAAAAAACATAAAATATACCTTGTCGGACTTTAACGACGAGTCCGTCGAGCTGTTCGTTCTGCTGTTGCAGGTGCTCCTTCATGGCGCGTTTATTTCCCTTGCGGATGCGCACGAACGTCTCCTCGGTCTCTGCCGTCCACCACACGCCGTTTGCCGCCAGACAGACCATTCCCAGATACTCGAGGATCCAGTCAGTTCTATGGTGAATAAATTTAAGTATATTATATGCCCGATGTTGGTTGGTAATAAGAGTATTGTGTATGTAATCTTTACATTTTCATCAAGTCAGCTCGATGGTTCTATAATGAAATAAAATATTTTGACTCTGGTTACGATTGTTGCTTAGCATTTTTTTGTGGCCAAGGTATAGTACCTGATAAATTGATTTTCTAGTAGATATTATTAACACCGCCATCTAGTGATTTTTCACCAGTAGAAATATTATAACATATGAAAGCAAATAATTTTTAAGCAAATTTTATTAGCCCAGTGTTTGTTTCAAGAAGACTAATGGCACGCACACGCAGCACGCACGCACAAACGCATAAGTGCACACACGCACACCCAAACGGAGATAAAGATTATTTGTTACCTGGGCACTCTCCAGTTCCTTCCATAATAAAAAATAGCTTTCTTGGTGATGAATTTGTTAGTTCTGCGCATCTCGATAAGAACCAGGTTCATCCAGTCTTCAACTCGACCTTCAGTATACACCACGTATCGGAAGTCCATTATCTGTACGATAACAATATTAATTAACTTACAATAGTTTCTTTTTTTATGGTTATTATAAAATGCGAACTATTGTACATTAAGTTAAGTTTAATAACTAATAATAAACTCATACATACTTATACTGTCATATCATCATACTCAAAGTATCTTGTTCCCGCGCGAAACAAATCAAGGCCCTTTACTTAGCAGTCACTACAGACTAAGCTACAGGGCCGTTAAATTGTAAAAGAGTACCAATTAAATACAGAAGTCTAGTTTCTAGGATCACAAATGTGTTCCACCTTTCGTTTAATTACCTCCCCTTCAGCAGATATCATTTTAGCCGCTACAGGACGATTGGTGTGGTCCACGTACAAATCAAGGGCTCTAATATTGTCGAACATCTGAAACAAATAAGAAAAAATAATTTATTTCATCTTAGCCCAAATGAAATTATTTTTCACAAAGTATGTAATCCATTTTATTTTATTTCATATATATCTAACACGTCAAGATGTAGTATTCTATTTTTCTACAATGTCTTTATATTTAACTAGAAATTTCCCTTGCTTGGCTTCGGATGAATAGTTGTCCAGTGGTTTCAAAGTTGCAATACTAATTTTAACCAATTATCCCATGGGAACAAAGCAGTTTTATGGGATACAATATATTCTATAACCATTCTCGAATTTTAAACTCCGACTATGTCAAGTTTAATCTAAATCTGTTCCGTGATTTTTGCGTGACACTCGAACAGACAGATAATAAATACAAAAAAAAATGTTTTGGCCTCTATATCGCAAAACAAAGTCTCCCTGCATCAAAATTTTCAAAAAATACTTAAAGTAGAGAATTAAACCCTTTACAGTTTTATTATTACTATAGATTAATTAATGATTTAATTCTTACATATTAATAAGAGTATTTTTATTAGTAGGTTTTTTCACCTTTATCATGTGCTCCTGCACGCAGCTGCACTCGCTGCTGCCAAGGATCGACAGAAGTTCATCAGTCGAAATGAAGAAAAATCTCGGGAAAATACGCCTCTTGGAATCCAGGTAATCATTAAGAGATTTTTGACATCTGTATGTAAACACAATAGTACTATGAGTATATATATATAACAAAATAATTGTTTACGTTTGAGTGATATCAGATCATGCACTAGTTTAGAAATTATTAATACAATTGTAAGTGTGGCTGTACATGGAAAAAATTGGGACAAAGTACTATACGTTTTTTTTAATTTGCTTGTCTGTGCTCTTCGAATTGTGATAAGCTTAAGTTAACATATAGTGTTTTATTAAAATTGGTTCATAAATACAACAGACATCAACTATAGAAGCACATACCGAAGTTAAAAGAGGGCAGTCACTCATTATAAATGTATCCTTACTTCTGCAAACCCAGTCCCAAGTTAACGAACTCCTCGAGCCGACCCGCTATGGTGCAGCAGTCTACTACATTCAGCCGCTTCGCCGTGTCCAACATTATCTATAACCGGTCAGTTATATATATAAATATGTATATATTGTTGCAGCTTTTAAAACTCTTAGACAGACAGACTTATTAGTATAAGCAGGAACTTTTCTGTAAGGGCTTCGTAAAGGAATAATTTAATTACGAAAGTTCTGAAGAAAATTCTCAAACTTATCGCTGTGGACACTAAACATTTTAACTGTAACCGTCACATTATTTCCTATCGTTAAAAAAACAGACTTCAATTGACATCGAGTAATAAATTGACAACATCATCGACTTAATCGAAGCACAAAGTAATTAACTTTTTTGCGAAGTGTTAAGAAGACTAAGAAAAAAATTTCAGGTTCGAAAAGCATTCCAAAATCAGATTTACAACAATTTCTAACTAAGGTTAGTGAACCTTTCTAAAAGCCTTATCGATATCATCAAACTTCTTGGCCTCCTCAGGCAGCTGTTGTCGGATGTCGCCGCCGACGAAGATCCCCTCCAAATAGAGCCACTTGCGCTGCGTGGCCATCCACTCCTCGATCACCTCCGATATCAGCGACAGGCGCCGCTCCCACGTCTGGACCACCGACAGGAATGGGCCTATGAATCTGAAATATAGAATAATGACGACTAAAATAGACATTTTTTATACTTTCACGCTAACAATAATAAATTAAGTATATAAACTTAGCGTATACACCAAAATGCAAAACTCACAGGCCTGCGCCCACTGGCAACAGGGAATACTTAATGCTACATATGTTTGATTCTTCTTTAAATGTTATTAAATTGCAACTCTATCGTTATACTTTAACTAATATTTCTATGTTAATAGTTTCGGGATGAAGTTACTTTTTTACTAATGACATCTAACATACATGTAACCAAAGCTTCGCTCTACATAATTATTGTTCATTAATATTAAGGTTTAGAGGTGTATTCAAAACTATTGTATGTTACGGTAAAGAGTTATACTCCAGAACCCAGAATACGCAGACTCTACTTTGCCAATTTCGCCGCCCATGAACTTTCTAACCCTATTCTTGAGACAATGTATACAATTCGATCCATTCTACTTTCCAAAAAACTATGAGTGTTTAAAATGTATTTACAATACTTTTTTTTTGTGGTATAATATACCTGGAAATATTATCCAGATTCTTCCAAAAAATACAAGGCCTGAAATAATTAGATGACGAGTCAGATACGGTGACGATATACAGGCGGTAACGACGAGTCGACTCACTGCGAGGCGGCCATGCTCTGTAAAGTCATGGCGTCGTCGTCGAGCTTGACGACGACCTCGTCGCAGGGATTAAGCGTGTAGCCGCGGTCCTCGCCACGGTTGAAGTGCCGCGCCACAGTGAACGCTATGTTCGCCCACGCCTCCTGCACGTCGCGCACGCCCTTTTCTATTGCCAGCTCCTGTAAGACGAAGATTATTTGTTTTTTTTAGTAGTTAGTGATCCGGTAAAGTTTCTCCTGCCATGTAAATTTTATAAATAGTTGATTATATAAATTAAATAAATAGTTAATTATGTCATAAATTTTGGATTACAAATTTTAAACAATATCTACATACATCTGACAATATTAATAAAACCATATCTGCTACATAATAAGTCATAATATAATAAATAGAACTTGGAGCCTAATATTAGTAACATAAGGTTTTACATAATATGTTTTTATTTATGTAACTGATAGTGTATGAAGCATGGAGGTGATAATTTATTTATATATTTATTATCAACTAACTTTAATGGCGTGGTTGACAATTTCCTCAGCAACATCTTGGTACTTATGCAACTCCATAGCAAACATGTTCTCTAATGTAAAACGTTCCGGCGACATGTCGAAGTCTTGTCCTGTTAACGGATGAAACAAAAATTAACAAAGACATTGGTATTTTTATTAGAGATGTAAGATTAAATTTTCCATTAAGAGAAATAGACAAATATGTATGTGCTAGTTTTTGTTCATAAACGTTTTGGGTAAGTGTATGTACACAATATGTTACTATGGTGAAGTCACATTACTGGATACTACAAAAATATAACTTGTTTAATGATAAAAAGCAGTCGGATTCCAACAAGTAAATTCTACATAATTCCTATATGCCTAACCAGTTTTGGCCATCAGTTCCTTCCAGTGTCGCTCGCGCATGGCCTCGTTCTTCAGCGACACCATGAGCGGGACCACGCCCTTGAACTGCTTCATCTTTAGATCCAACATCAGCCCAGTAGTCGTTAACCGGACTGCTTTGGGTAATTTTCTGAACAAAATAAAAACAAGAAAAGTAAATTACACTATATTAGCAAGAATTATGATTTCAAGTTTCGTATAATATATTGTATTTAAACGAACAAAATGTAAGGGACCTACAGGAGCCGTAAATTTATTTTCTTCGTAAACAAAAGCATCTTATTTGTCAAGAACAAAGGAGTAAAACACCCCAAATAAAAACGAATATATACCATTTTCAAAAACTATATTTAATGCTTTGTACAACAAAAAGTCAGTAGATACAACAGTTTAAAAAGTCAGTAGATACAAGAGAATTAGTATAAGGGCTAGTTTATCTCTAACAGAAATCTCTTCTAGACAACCTGACATAACATAAATATATATGTATATATTTTTCATTTTCACAGAGCATACGGTATGATCCATTTCATTAAAAAAAAAGCTTTTTAGAATTTAGCCAGCTACTTGCGGCATAACTGAACACCAACTTTCTTTGAAGTTTTGTTAAAAAGTAACAGGGCCACATTAAATAAAATTGTCAGCTACTTGCGTCACTAGCATAGTTAAATTCAAGATTACTTTTCATTACTGCATACTAAATAATGAATTAGCCCCTCACCTGTATTCTTTGAAGAAATTTTCGATGCCATCAACCAAGGCCTGCGGGTTGAGGTTCACCCAGAGTGTCTTGGCCCATAGTTCTCTTGCATTCTTCTGAGCTTTATAGATCTTGTATATTAGTTCCATGCCCTGGAAGTCAGTCTTGGCGCGGTTAAAGTTGGAGAAATCAGCGAGCGGGTTGTCGAATAGTTGTTCCGCTGCTTGAAGCCCCTTCTTTCGAAACTCCAGCTCATCGAAGTATTTTGTGTATTCCTATGAGAAAAAAGGTATCTTCGAATATCCAACCATTACACAAATCCTGGCGATTATTTTATCGTTGTGTTTCCTGCGTTGAACGAACTTGAAGAAAATATTGTATGGTACGGTAATAAAAATAGTATTAAGAAAAACTGAGTAAATAACTGGTTCTAATAACATTAGAAGTAACAGTGACTCTACAGCAAATATAATTCGACGTGACGGTCAACTAATCCGTGATCGCGGGTGTCCTATATCTTCGAGTAATATTGGAAATTCAGCTTAACCAACACAACAAATGGTTCATATTTCAATGCATTCCTATTAGATTAGATGGAGCAGTATCAAGTTGGTCTAATCTACACAGAAATTAACAACTATGTCGTATGAAGTAAGTCCTACCTCCATCAACAAGAGCCCCCTGTCCATATCATCGCCGACTGTAGCCGGCCCCTCAGTGTCGAACTTCTCGACAAATTCGTCCAACTCGCGGAGGAAGTTGGATATCTCCACCACGTTCATCTTGGAGAACTTCTCTTTCGTCTGTTCGAGCGTATTGCCGCGAAACAGTGCTGTCTGGTACAGACTTCCCCATGATGCTTGCAAGTTCTTGCTGAACTCTATGTCTTCGTCTGTAACCTTATTTGAAATAAATAGAAGTTAGTATCGGCGTATGTATGCATCCATTGATTAACGAAGGTCGTATACATGCATGCCTGTGTAAGTTACGAGTTTGTTGTAATGTGTATAATTTTATCAATTTGGGATGGATAGGTTGCGCGAGAGATGATATGAATTATAAGGGAGTCAGTGTAGAGTTGATAGGATAGAACGGAAGAAGTAGCAAGACGGGAAAGGGTAAGATGAGGATTAATTTTGTTAATATTTATTTTCTTTTTCGATTATAATTCTAGTTTCTTTGTGACACTATGGTGACATCAGATGTATGCAATATTTATAGTAGATATCTACAATTTTTTACCGTTACCTTCAATAATTCAATAATGGAAATAGTAAGTGAAAGTAAAGCGATAAAATCACTCACATCAATATTATGTTGTTTAAGCATATGGAACATTTCCTGCATGCCTCTGAACTTCACCTCTGCGGTGATGGTCATCTGCTGCACCAGCCCTATAGTAGCCATCACTAGCTTGAAGTCCTCCAACCCTTTGATATTCATGTTCATTGTCATGCGAAGCGACTGCAATGCAAAATTATTTTTGAATGAAGAATGGAGAGAAACAGCCGAACGAGTGGGGATAATAAAAACTTATGGATGCAGATTACCGCTGAAGTAGTCAATAAGTACCCTAGCGTACTTCAGACACTCCTACAATATTTGCTTCACAAAGAAAGATGAAGAATGAGAAGTTGACTAAGTGACGGAGAGAAAGAAGAGTCCATCACCGTTACCAAGACATGTCTAAAGCGGAACATGTCGACGCGGTGTCAGAGCGACTGGTGCAAATTCTATTGAAAATACCTACATGAAATACATATATGATTTGAGTGTCAGCTGGAATATAACAGGTGTCTACCGTGGTATCTCACCTCAATTTGATTCTTTAAATCGTACATGCTCATCCTGGTCTTAGACGCGATACAGTTGCCGAGTATGTTCTTCCACTCCTGCGCATGATCCTGCACCTGCTTGATTATCGGGCGCAGGTTCACTCTGATAGCACCGACATCGACAAACTTCACGTGGTCGTTGAGGTCCGCTATGATGTCCTCGAAGAAGAAGAACTTTTCATCGAACTTCTGGATCTGCTCGTGCTTTTGTATATACTTTTCGCAAGACAGGTTCTTGTCGAACGCCCACAGGTGCTGGTATTTTTGCCACCTGACCATAAGTTAATTATATCCAGTGAGCTTGGTGCTCCATCACAAATTGATATTAAATAGTTATATTTATAATCCTAATATTAAAATAACTACTATAAATGGAACGCTAACTTTACTACAGTTAATTGGGAAAATCCAATCTAAATCATTTAAGCTATAAAGAGAAACAGAAAATAAATACAATTGGCTTCAACCCATTAATGGCCCCATGCTAAGCAAGGCTGTGACCTCGTAATTAAGAAGACCTATACAGTACGCTCCACCACGCTGTTATAATGCGGGTTGATGCAGACTATGCAACTTGGTGGACTATGTTATATCCACTTACTTCTGTATATAGGTGTTTATATCCTGCGTCAGTCTGTATATCGTATCTTGGATGAGTAGGGTGACATCGTTAATAGCCACAACGCGCAGGACGTCCTCGAAATACGAAAATACGTAGAACTCGTTCCCGGTGGCCTCCGCGATCCGTTGTGGAGGGCACGGCAGGCAGGTTTTCTTCATCCAGCGAGGAAAAGCTGTTAATCTGGACATAATACTTATCTGTTACACACCTGATGAGTTTGACCTGAGATTCTATAGGGGTAGTACATGTTATTATTTTATATTTTACACATCTTTGGGCATCAAGATCAATCCGAACAACGATTAAGTTACTAAGTCAAAACTAAATAGGAAACTTCAAAACCAAATTAAACAAAATAGTAATATGTATTAATCAAATTCCACGGACCTGTTTAGGAAATGTTTCAAGTTGTATCCGAGTATGTTACAAACTTCAGGCGGCGTCGGTCTCATGGTGATGTCGGGGGTCACCAGCGCGGCGTCAACTTGGAACAGAGGCGTCTGATCGCTCAACATGTGTTGGAAATGTTCTAGATTCTCCAGAGTCAATCTGTTCAACATAACGTTACCAATTTTATATCAGTAGGTTTGATTAAAACTGACTACCAAAGCCGGAAGTCGTGGGTTCGATCCCCACTTAGGACAAACTTTTTTGTGATGAGGAGGAATCTGTTGTGACGGGGTGTAATAAAAATATCTATATCAGTATGTATTTAAAATATATACATATGTTTGTTTATCAGTTCTCTGCTCACCTTATACACGCTAATGCTTAGTTTGGGACCAGATGGCCGTGTGTAAGGTGTCCTGAGATATGTATGTGATATACATATGTTGAGAGATGTATTTTTTACTCTTATTAACTGAACTGCTAGTTTCTATGATGAAATAAATTATATGAATTTGAGTTTGACTTGTTACGCTTAGTTAGGGATCGTGTGTGAATTTTTCTAACATATTCATTTTTAATAGTATTGTTTACTTTCATCAAGATGTTTAACTTCATGTAACATTACAATCATGCATTTTATATCGATGTCAAAATGATGCATTACATTTAGTTGAATAATGGCAGAATAGCCGAGCTTCACAATGGTATGTGATCATCGAAATCCATCTGTCGCTTACATTCAAATACCACAAGCATAACTGATAGTCTGCCAAATGCTAAGTCAAACTTGTCCTTAAAAAATCTAAATCATTCATTTCCTCTTAGAAACCAATAGGTCACTTAACGAAGGTGAAATAAACAAATACAAGTCTCTACATTAATTATAAATTAAATAACAAAAAAGTTAGTTGTACGGTAAGGCTTAATGTCTCAATAGACAATACCTAACCTTTGTATCTCGTATCTATTATTTGTAAGAACATACACATACGTAACATTATATACGTAACATTAATAGCTTGCAGTGTAGCGTTTTTGGAATTGCTGTAGGTACAATAAGGATATATTAAAAATTTATTAAAAAATCGGCTTTATAAAAACAATATAAACTCCTTACGGGGCTCTGTAGTAGCAAGCATAGATTAAGGATATATTAGGAAGAGTATCAAGTAATATTATTAGTATTTAATTGCCAAGTCACTATCCCATCAATAGATCTCACAACTTTTTACGATAGAAGAACTTATTTTTTATACAAGTTAGGTTTTTATACATGTTACAAAACTTTGTAAAAACCCATCTATAAAAATACAAGTTACGCTTTTGATAGCATCTCATTTCTTATTATACCCGCAAACGTAATTTTGTAAACCTTTATATTTATATTGGTTTACAAAGTTATTTTTGCAGTTGGTGTATCTAGAAAACTGTATCGGTATTTCTTACTGGTGTAATTGGCAAAATATCTCAGCTTTTTCTGGATTTATATACTAACTGTATTCAAAATTTTAATCTTCTATGAAGATACTAGAAGTGCCTTAGAGTTTTAATACGGTCAGTTAGTGAATGACACAGTTATGAAACTTTCACTAGGTATAATTCTTAAACTATTGCTTGAAATTTTAAATATACCATTTGAAATAGCCTATATGGTTAGTAAACATTCAGTAATGGGGGTTAAAAAAATACCTGAACTGCTTCGAGAAAAGAATGGTATGACCGTGCCGCTTTTTTGCTCGACTCGGCGGGGGCATGGCGGTGCCACCAGATGGCATTAAAATCAAGTTGGACTACCATTCGTGATTTTGATATAAATAAAACTTACAAAATTATAAAAATAATCATTAGACAGACTTTTTATTATTAATCTGCCAAGAAACCTACCTCCTCTAAATATATCTTTTTTTTTCATTTCACATTTAGTACCTTCAATGTGATTGATAGATCCTATGACAAACTATTGAATTACTTTTTTTTCGTTTATATGCGAAGCGAAGAGGATTTTCGATCGCAAACTGAATAAAAACGCATCGGAATTACAATAACGTACGGTAGCGTGTATAATAGTTTAATACTTTACAATTGGAATTTTTCAACAAAAGGTGATTAAGCCTTTTGCAGTCAAAAAGTGATGGTAAGTGATCACCTGCCTTTTCAGACAGACATTGTGAACATGTTGTATGTAAACTACTTATAGATACGCCGATGTAACATCGTTAGCGTGATGCAGAAACTCATACAACGCCATCTAGTAACAAACGAAGACATTATCGAATACGTTCACACTTCACACCAGTTATGTGAATACACTTTCACCCCGTTTTAGGTACTTACACTTCTCGTGACAATGTGTACACTTTCACTTCGTTTTATTTCCTTACACTTCTCGTGATACTGACTTTATAAGTTAACCAGTCTTAAAACCAATCTTTTTTTATCTGTCAATTTTATCGTAGCCGAGAATCGTACGAATTCTGTTAACTATAAATATATTATGCTACAAATCTGTTAGTGAGTATCTGTATGATGATCATAAGTGTATCCTGCATCTGACTAAGAGGGGGGGGGATAGGGGATTCAGGGGGGACCTAATTTTTCTGGATAGTATAGTAATATTATGAAAAATATGTACATTTTGGACTATTACTTATACATTATTTGTATTTGGGAGGGGAAGGGGAGGGGAGTCAGCTGCCACCCACTTGGTACACCCACGATGACGTCAGCTACTCACGTTACAAGACACTTGAATATCTTCTTCTCCCAGTACGTGTAATAGGCGGTCATGACAGCCGATTTGCCGGTACTAGAGCCGAGGATCAAATACTCCAGCTTCATCAGTATGGGGCCAATGCGATCGTATATGCGAGAGAGCGTTGCCATGCGTTCCAGACGCTCATTTTCCACTTCTACGAAATATGTCTGTAAGTTTAAAAAGAATGCCAGTTTTTACGCAATCCGTAATTATACTATTAACGAATTTGTTGATCAGCGTGTACTTTAAAAATAAAAAATCGTTTGGTGTGGTTATAATATTTTCGGGTTTTGAACTATTATTTAGATTTTATATTGGAAAAGAAATAAAATAGGGATTTAAACGGTTCCACGCGGACGTAGTCGCGTTTACAAACTAGTACCAAATACATCCTACTAATATAAATGCAAAACTTTGCGAATATGGATGTATGGATGGATATGTTCGTTACTACTTCACGCAAAAACCATTGAATCGATCAGGATGAAATTTCGTACAGGGATACATTATAGTGTGCAATAAAACATAAGCTATTTTTTATCAACGTAAATCACGTGAGCGAAACCAGTTATTTATATTTACCTTACAGGGATACAACCACGTTTGATCAGGTTCACCCGTCACCGGATCTACGTAGTCTTTAGGCCTTACGATAGGGAATAAGTCAAATTGCTGCAGCTGATCTATCAGAAATTGAATCTCTTTTTCCACCATCTTTAGTTGTTGATAAACAGCTTGTAATGAATTCTCTCCTAAAATTTTAGGTTAGTTTTGTATTTAATGGAAAACAATACATGTTAGTGCTACAATTGAATCCCAAAAAATGCTAGTAATTAATTAGGCACTATATATATGTATATCAATAGGTATGTTAGGCCAGTGGTAGGATCTTCTGTTATAAGGAGGAGGGTTAATCCTCACACTGGCCAAGTCAGTACAGGTAGGCATGCTTTCAGATTATTGGATTTGCTTATTTCAGTATGCAAAAATTTATCTGTAATTGTATTGACCCAAATAAGCTATCAGTAGCGCCACCTGTGTGTTATTTCTCTTAACACCTCCTGTTCAAAAATTCATATAAATATCCACTCATGTCGGTCATACCTTGTTCGAATTCATAATATCTCAGGGTAATAGGAAGCAGATGTAATTCTTCCCAAGGATACATTCCCATATGTACAAATCCTTAACTCTGCGCTTTTTAACGCCCACATAACCGGATTTCCTATACAGACCTTCAAAAATACGGAGAACCGACAGATTTCTGTAGTACTACATAATCAATACACACTCGTCGACGGATATACTCCACACTTAAGAAGAAATTTTGATTTTAGATTAGCTTCAACCTATTAATGGCCCATCACTGAGCATATATTATTAAAAAAGACCGGACCATACATGACACTGTTTTACCTTTAGTGATATCTTTGATATAGTCATTAATCCCCAGCGCAGTCCATGTTATTCTGGTCAAGCCAGGCAGGACATGCCTCTCCATGTCCAGTAGATGTCGCTTCATCAGATGAGTCTCCGACGGACTGAGTGACTGTGTGCTAACGTTGTACTTCGCGATCACATCTTCCAATGATTCCAGTTCGTAGTACAAACGAGCCTTCTGCATCGCTACGTCACGAATGTTCGACGGCAATTCGAATCCTTTGAGAAAAGCCAGTTTAAAAGATGTATCTTTACTGTTTTTTAACTGTATACCAATTAATAAAAACATGTTGGTTCATATCCTAGGACGGTGTTACGAAATAAAATAAAACAAAATAAAAAATCATTTATTAACTTAGGCATTAATGGAACATGAATCTAATTTTTTTAATCTACCAACATTTCGGAGATACTTTATTGAGAAGAAGACACAACATTGCAATCAACTTGTGGTGCCGTTAGTAATGGAATTATATCTTATCTTTGGACAACTCACACACGGCCATCTGACCCCAAACTAAGCGTTTGCTTGTACTATGGTGATCAGATAACTGATAAACATACATATATACTTTTAAATACATACTTATATAGATATTAACACCCAGACACACAGCACAATCAGTGCTGCTCATCGCAGAGAAGTTTGACCTGGCGGGAATCGAACCCTCGACCTTCGGAGTACCAGTCAGGGTCACTAACCACCAGATCAACCGGCCTGTCAATTATTATTATTATTTATTATTATACCCGTGAGTTCCCGTGTGCATTTAATGTTTAGTGTCTGGGACGATTTCCTGTCAAGCATTGATGTGGCAGATGCGTGTTTATTCTTGGGTTATTTGTGCATAAGCACCAGCTCACAAAAATATGCGGTAACACATGAAAAATACATTCGAATTTCAAACAGCCTTCTGTTATGACTTCTATGAAATATTGCACAATAGAACCATTAACTTACAGAGTCCGACTCACACTTGACCATTTTTAATTACTGTTGATATTTTCTGGTCGTTAACGTACATATTGGAGATAAGGTGATTATAAAAACGGTATGTGGACAGGTGATTTGAGTTGGTTGTGAATAAGCGTAAACTGTAAATTAATAAGTTATTTCATGTCGTTCGAGCTCCCGCGGCGCGCTCCAACAGCAATTATGAGTGTGTTGGTTAATACTAATAGGGTACAGAAGGTAACCTACATGCAGAGATGGATTTAGTCAAGGTGTAGATTGAGGCTTTGATAGCCTTGAATTGAAGATCCTGGGTTCAAATCCAGCAGCTCAATCCTCTAATTTTTAAAGTTACCAGAAGTTGCATCGCTTGCTACAGTGAAGGAAAACTTCGTGAGGAAACCTGCACTCCTGAGAATTCTCCGTAAAGTTCTCAAAGGTGTTTGAAGTGCGCCAATACTTGACCAGCGTGGTGAACTATGACAGGACGACTCACATTTTGAGAGGAGATCCGAGCTCAGTAGTGGGAGAAGATAGGCTGGAGCCCTTATAGCCCGGCGGTTTATTTGGACTGTAAGTGAAAAGCGGGTGCGATCAGTAGGAGAGTGACTGCTAGTGGCAAAAAAAAATAACGTTAACGTGCTTCGTAGGGCACGAAAAGCCATCGGTCGCGGTTGTTATCGTTAGTTATCATCAAACTGTGTCGGTGGTGTTCGAGCCGCATAAATCTTCGTACATTTGTGTTGGCTTAAATTGGCCAATGGTTGGCCCAATCAATTAAAAATGGAAAAAAAACAGTTTTTAAAATATTATTTTGATACAAAAATTGTTTATAACATTTGTCGGATGAGAAAAATGGACTATACGTTCTTTCATGTCACTTGTTTGAGAATTACAATGCTTAAAAGCCAACCGAAAGCGTTAAGTTAATGAACCTTATTACAATGTGCGAAAATTCTCTTATAAAGGCCTTAAAATATGCTCTTTTATGCGCAGAAGACCACTTGAACACACCTTAAGGGTTCCTAATTTACTTAATAAAAAGAGAGTTAACTTCTGTGATTTTATTCTGTAGTTGCAAAGTACTACGTAACTGTTGGTACTATAGTACCAATATATTCACCTGCGTTAGTGTTAACATTAAAATTCATCGAATAGTCCCCCTCGGATATATTAGTATTCAACTATTTGCAATTCTTTTTTGTTCTTTTATAGGTTATATTGAGGCATGCGGTCCAGCTGTGTTGATAGATTTGGTATTTACTAAGTAGTTGATAGATTCTGGACTGTATATTAAAAGTTTAAGTTACTTGATAGAGCTTAAAATTTGTGTTAGTTTAAGTCATTTTAAAACAATTCTATCAGCGAGTATTTAAAATTATAGCAGGTAATTTGAAATTCAAAAATGTTTAACCATTAATATTTTTGTTAAAAAAATACAGCTAATTTATTACAACATTTTTTTTGAGTAAAAATACACCTATTTTATTGTATATTTTAAAAATATATTGTAAAAATTAAAAGTAACTTTTAAAAACTAGACTTAAAGACTGGGTGTATATTTTAAATTAATTATTATTTTTTTAAATACTTCTAATAGAATTCAAGTCAAAATCAATTATTAATAATATTCCTTATCCTATGTAAGTTTATTACAACAAAATATTTTTTTGTCAATTTATCTAATTAGTCGAGCTGGTTTTACGTTTGACATTTGAACGCAACATCAAGCTACATACATACATATGTATACAAGGCCTAAGACACCCGGGGGTGAACCGGAAGTGGGCATGGTCATCCATCTTTAGGATACGTTTTTTTCTTTACTAAAGGGCCCACGTCACCCTTATCAGGGCATAATATCAGAGCTACACCCTATTTATTCTATTCCGATCATGGATTAACTCTGATGTTATCAATATTAATGGTAAATATGAAGTAATTATGTTTTTAAAGTTATTTTTATAGATAATTAATTGTTTAACAATGTTTATTATACAATAATGTTATTAAGAGTCTTAGGTATTTGCAGAGGGGAATTAAATTAATAATTATGTAGGAATTAATTAAAATGTAATTGGTCAATATTTTTTAACAAGGTTTATTTAAGTCCTAATATGAAGAAACACATAAAATTTAATAACTGCATTGTTAACCGTTGAGCCAATCCTGAACGTAGTATCAGGTCATGCTTGTCATAAAAATGCATTGTCATCATGTGGAAGGTATATGCAAAATTTCAGCTCGGTAGTGTAATAGGAAGCGGGTCTAATTAAGTTAGCAAGATTTGACCTGAATAAAATCAATAAACTAATATTAACATTCTAAACAAGTTTTCTATACATTTTGGAGTGTGCGAAGGACTTGTTCGAAATTATTCCTCCATCCCCTCTTCGTCCATCGAACAACCTGGCGTACGGGCGGTATCCATCCTTATGTTGTGAACATCCCGCTAATTCGAACGACGCGGTTTTGCTCATAGTTTATTATGTGTACTGCGAAGGATTGGAATAACTTGCCTACGTCGGTGTTCCCGCCCACGTATGATCCGTCTTCAAGAGAAGAGTGAATAGGCTTTTAACTAAGTTAGTGCGCCCAACACCTCAGACATCATCGCCACTTATCATCAGGTGGGATCTATGTCAAGCATTAACTTATTCTAAGTCAAAAATTATACATATGAAAGCTTGAAATAAAAATGTATTGTAGAGATAAATTTGTTTGTCTATAAATAAAATACCATTCACCTTGGGACAGCGTGGGGATGTATGCTCTAGGCCAGAAGGTCAGAGTCCTTTGAACAGCCGTGTTCAGTCGTAGGCTATAAACGTTTTAAAGCCAAAAAATAGGTAAAAGTTGTCAGTTGCCAGGCAATATACTGAGGTGTATGGACAGACAGAATATCGAAAAGGTCTTTAATAGTCAATTTTTGTTTCGTAATTGAAACATTTATCATATAAGTCATACTTATAGAATCCAATATTTGGTACAAAATTTATTAACACCGATATGTTAATATATATTTTAATGTATATCGACGGTTCCTATGTATGCCAATGGAACAGTTTGAGTATTTTCAATTATTTATTTGAAAATACATCGATACATAGTCCAATATATTCTAACACACAAAACCTGAATAAATTATACACTAAACTCTTGCTTTGTAATCGCTCTATCTATAGGTGAAAACCGCATGAAATCCGTTCGGTAGGTTTTGGGTTTATTGCGAACAGACAGGCATATAAAAAGACGTGGTGAGGGGACTTTATTTTATATGTAGTGATGCTATTCCCATCCCATGGCCCGGGAACAAACATCTGTTGATTAAATATTTGCCCTGCTCGGGAATCAAACCGGGGACTGTTTGACGACAGAACCATTACCAACTAGGCTACACCGTCATCACAGAGGCAGTACGTAGATAGGGCTATTAATATTAATGCAGGTGTTGAAGAAAATTCGATATTACTAAGCTAAAAAAATATAATAATTAATTATTAATAAATGAATCTGTGGTACACACTGATTGTATAACCTGCTCAAAATAAAAAAAATAATCGCAACTGGGCTACTCACAACGTGAAGGGCACAGGATACCTCCCTGGTCAAGTGCTGTTTGGTTGACGCTAAAAGTAACTTGGCGCAAATTACCTGCATCTCTCAGATAAATTATTTGAAGCGTTCATGGTCCGACGGCTTGTGACCATCGTAAGTGGTCCGAAAAGTTGGTAACAGCGGGCGAAGTTGGTAGGATGGGTGACCGCTAGTGGCAAACATTTTATTTATTTATTTATTTAATTAGTACATAATAAGTAAATGTATCTAGCGGCCGCTGAGCGGAATACAGCAGGTTTGGTGTGAAACACGTCTAGACCTGGATCATAGGCCAGAAC
>DWJZ01001313.1:0-24142 GCA_018249125.1 Asbolis capucinus
TAATCGGGGAGCACCCTACATACACTCCCGCCTTACAACCTGGGGAGCAGGGTATAGCTGGAACACAGCGCTGCTCCGTGACTTGATCCCGAGACAGTATAAGCTGAGCCATCTCCTTTTGCTCAGTTATTAGATTTTTCTTTAATTACATTTTTTTTATTTTATTTTGCAATGTTTTTCTGATTGTTTCTTTTTTTGTTTTGTTATAAGTGTTATTGAGCAAATAAATTAATCTTTATAATAGTTTTATGTTCGACAATCACGAACTTCCATCCAACCTTTCTGCTTCTAAACTCTTCAAGCATTTTTTCGCAATCAGTAGCTCATGTTCATTCTCAAGTTCAGAAACTGAACGCTGGGCTTACCAGGTATACCAACATTATCAAATAGCGTTGCTACCATCTACAGTTTTATGAATATAGTATAAAATTGGTATATTAAAATTTAAATATTTAAATACCATATATCGAACGCCAACCTACTAAACAAAAAACCTTGCAATAAGTACTTTCATATAACAAATAAGTGTATTTCTTAAAAGTTTGTGTAGTATCCAATCTACATATGCAATTATCTTGTCACCTTAGATTACAGTTATTTGTACATAGAGTAAGTTAATGCTTGACAACGATCCCACCTCATGGAAAGTGATGATGTCTAACATATTACCAGTTTTGCTCTTAGTTTCCTAAACCAATATATCTACATATTTATATATGTACATACAATATTGATCGCCGATATTCAATATAAAATACATTTCATCTCAACCCACCACGGCCCACTATGAGCACGGGTCCCTTCTCTGAACGACAAGGTTAAGGCCATAGTTCACGCTGGCCAAGTGCGGATTAACAGACTTCACACACCTTTGAATTTTGCAAACTCCCCGGCATGCAGATTTCCTCACGATGTTCCCTTCACCGTTATAACGAGTGACATTACTTAAAACACACATAACTCCGAAAAGTCAGACGTTCGCGCCCTGGGATTCGAACCCGGACCCTCCGAGTAGGAGGCCGAATTCTTAACCACTAGACTATCACCACTTTAATATATTAATCATAATATTTCGTAACTATGTTCAATATTTCATGCACGACTGAACATCCCGTCGTCATGCCACTAACAAGTGTAGGTATTACCCGAGCATTCCGCAGCTTTGCGGATCACCTCGTTATGCCTTATTCGAATGATATTTCGATAACAACGCTTAATAAGAGGCTTTTCCTCATAAAAATGACTCTTTTCCATTTTGCTCTGCAGATTTTCCACGCTTGTTACATTTCGGATCGTCTCGCTGGAAATACTGAATTTTGTGTAAATACTGAAAATTCGCTTTTATTTTCAGTTTTCATTTTTTGTGATAACCGAATCGAGAATAATAAAAAATATTTTTATGTTCAGCCGTATTGGGGTGGCTTAGAATACTAACTTAAATCCCATGCTGGCTTACCAGGGTGTCGTGAACGGCGTACAGAAGTCAGCTGCTCGGTGGTAGGGGTTCGAAGGATTACTATCTTTTTATGAAGCCCGTCTGGCTGGCTACCACTTTTGTACTTGATTCAGCCGCCATACGATTTGTCGTGTTCCAGCTGGGGGCTTGAGAGCCAGTTCTTCTCTTTTTCTCCCCATCCTTCATCCATCCTCCTTCCCGTTCTTCTTCTGTCTCCCGTCCTGAAGCGGTATGTTGTGGGTGTATCTGGGGTCAGTTGCTATTGTTGTTGATCCCAGTTGCATTAGCAATGTACCAGTTCCCTTGGTTCTTTTTCTTCACTAAGTACGCGGGTCTGTTTCTTCCTTCCTGGCAGGCAACGCATTAGTAACAACCCAGTCTGGTGTTTATTCCTTCACTCCTTGATGGAATTGAACACCCAAATAAAACCCATAAGCCCGCAAAAAAACACTCATCTATCACCGAAATCCCTGCCAGGTAATTGAACCGGGAACCCTTAGTTTGGTAGAATCTCCATTGACTGCACTACAGCTGTTAAAACATTGACTTTTCGTACCTCCATTTTCATGTTTGTGTGTAAAATGATTAGAAATATTGATATCCTATTACTGAGTACCGGTCTCACCCCATAAACCTGGAGCATACTTCACCACGCTGCTCCAATGCGGATTGTTAGAGGAATTAGTTAGAGGAATATTATCCTTATTAGTAAACTTGGGAAACTTGTAAAATACTGACTCATTCAAATGTCTTTTAATCTTTTACTTCTCCCCTTAGCGCCACATCTTTGGTACAAAGGCTTATAAATACCGAAACAATTTCTTTGCCTCTGCATGACCCTAAGCTGTATTCTGAAACAAATTACGCTTTCAACCGTTACAAACAAATTAAATTGGACGTGTTCGTACGGTCCGCTCGCAAACAAACGGCGTCTGTTTTATATACAATTGTATTTGAATTCTTTGACAAGGACCGATTGCTGAGGATTAATGGTTCTATTGACAGACCGCTCCTGTCAATATGATAGCTGTTATATTTTAATTGCTCGATTACTCTTTATTTTAGATAGATTGATAAGTAGAGAGATATATTGATAGATAGATAACTCTTTATTGTACACCAACAGGAGATTACAGTTCAGAAACACGTATAGATAAAGTACAAAAGGCAGTCTTATCGCTAAGCAGCGATCTCTTTCAGACAACTTTTAGATGAGGAGTAAGTAAGAATAAAGAAACTTAGATAAGGCAGGTGTCTGAGTCGGCTGAGGAAGCTGAAATAAAGTGGTTATAAAAGTATAATTAAAACACAAGCATATATATATGTATACTTATTATGAAGATAACGATTGCAACTGGACAGGAGATACATAGAGATAACGATTGTAACTGGATAGGAGATAGATAGAGATAACAGTTGCACCTAGACAGGATATAAATAGGGATAATAGGAGAAAGATTACTTTTTTATATTTTCATATTATAAGTTAAGACTTGACTACAGTCTCAACTGATGGTAAGTGGCGATGTAGTCTTTGATGGCAAAGCACAATCACTTAAAAAAGCCTTTGTACATTTGTAGGAGTGAGCTTTGACTTAATTTTTAAAGGAATACAGGGTACTTGCATTATGAATTGATTTAGGGAGGGCATTCCAGAGTCCAACAGCAGTGGCAGTAATTGAATGCTTAAAGGAGGAGAAGAAGTGGGCAGGAGTGCTAAGGAGAAATATTACACTGTACCACATTTATATTTGAATGGCCCGTCGGTCTAGTGATTAGTGAATCTGACTGCTAAATCGTGGGTTCGAATACATACCATTTTTTTCTGTGTTGAGCAGGAATGTTTGTTCTGTATCTGTATAGCGTATACATATTTATAGATATATGTATGTTTGTCAAATCACCATAGTCCTGAGATATTTATTATTTATTTATTATTACATCTCTTCTTCATTATCATCTTCGACGTTGGGTTGCAAATATAAGCTATCAGCTCGATACCAAACTGCACAGCCTCGAGCACAGGTGTGGGGTAGCCAGCCACTCCGTCCCCCTTCCTCCACCGAACAACGGCGTACGGTGGGTATCCATCCTTATGTCGTTAACATCCCACCAATCCGAATGTCATGGTTCTCGACTCTCTTGCTTTATCCGTACAGCAAAGGAATGGAACAACCTGCCTGCGTTGGGGTTCCCGCCTATGTATGATGTTGGACTCTTCAAGAGAAGAGTGAATAGGCATTTACTAACTTAGTCTGCCCAACATCTTAAAAACATCATTTACCATCAGGTGGGATCTATGTATGTCAAGCATTAACTTATTCTAGGTAAATAAGCATACGTAATAAGTTCTATTGAGGTCCGTTGATAACTATATATTTTGATAACTATATATTTATGCTCAAATTGTTCCAAGCGCTTGGTGCATTAGGATTCAGCTTCACTGGCCCTAACTTATATATATAAATAACATTTTAAAAGTTAATTTTTTATTTATTTGCCAAAATAACGTTTGCCTATACACAGGCATGCAAATATTAAAATAAGAATTCATATTAAATTAAGAACATATTAAAGCTACTACATAATTAGCGATTTTGATAGTTACTATTACAATAAGCCTACAAGTATTTGTTCGTAGAAATGTTTTAATCGTGATTCCAGGAAAGTATCTGTTACAGTGTTCATTTAACTTATTTCAGTACCTAATATTTGCGGCCGCCTCAAGCCGCGGAGCTTGGTTCTTAGTTCGTATTTAATATAATAACCCTGTTTTTAACACAATAAGGAATTAAACAAAACAGCGTAATACGAGGCGGAATATTTAATACTAACTTAATTTTACATTGGTAAAAAAACGTACATTTTTTGGAATAATATATCAGACCTCCTTTTTGAAGTTATATATGTATGTACGTGTGTTGTTGTTGCTGTTGTTGTTGCATAACTACGAACATTTTGTACAGGTATGAGTGTGTAAACATTAATCTTTGCACGAATCACGAAGCCCCTTGGGTTCCCGAAGGCTGCGCCAGCGTGGCTTGTTGATAAAAAGTTATTTATGTGTTATTCAAAACTGTTATTTAACCCTGCGCCAAAATTCATTCAGGTCCGTTCAGTTTTTGCGTGAAAGATTAACAAACATTTATCTATCCTTACAAACTTTCGCATTAATTATTTCGCACAATAAGTTTTCTTACCATCATTAAGTGAATGCTTGGCATCGACCCCACCTGATGGTACGTGCTGATGATGCCTAACATGTTGGATGCACAAAGTAGTATTCGGACTTCGAATCATCAACTCAATGGAAGTGTACATTAAAAAATGTTAAATTCATTTAATAAAGTTAGATGTCGCTCAAATTTAAATAAAATGACCAACATCAGGTTCTTAATAAAAAAGAATCATCAAAATCGGTAAATCCAGTAAAATGTATTGAGATAAAAAAATGGAGTAGAATTCTTAATTTTTTGAAGTCGATTAATGGAAAAATGCTGTTTATTTACTAAGCCAATGCTTAACGTCACATCGTCATACATGTAGATGAACTTCTTTACATAACTTGAATGAATTCAGTCCATACAGTAACCAGACTTTACACAAGCAACTGAATAGCCACCTAGCCGCCTGGCCGCCTAGCCGGCTAGCCAACTTATCTTAGCTAGCCTATCAGCTTTCTTTTTAGCAAGTAATTACTATCACTCGTCTCGCAGACAGGTCGAATTTTTCTCATTAGATTGAATAGTGTAGTCTGGAACTATGTTAATCAAACAAATAATTGACTTTGGTCAACGACTCATTACTGAGCATGGATTTCTCCACCTGCCTGAGGAGGATTAGGGCACACTTACACTGTTCTAATTAAGTTTAGTGGAAGAATTAGTGTCTAAGTCAAGTTTCGCCACGTTATATACCCCATGTTACTATAGTATATAGTAGCAGTACCAGGCAATAGTTAAAACATATCTTAAAAGATTCAGTATGATGGCGGCTTTTAATTATTCTGAACTCGGAATCAAGTGGTAACTTTGAATAAATGTTAAAAAGTCGTAGTATATATGTACTCTTAACTTTATAAAAGGTGCGCATTACTGCACATCAACTCATCAACCATACATCCGATCGACACACGTGGATCATACAAGTTTGGTGCAAACAACCTATTCTAGATAATACTGAACAAAGTTGCTAAAGATATTAGTGCTCTATCTCCTACCATTTCAGAATCTCTACAGGAAAAAACAAACTCATAAACATTTTTATACATATAGATAAAAACGACCCAAACTTAAGACTACGTTAGTGTAGATTGGAAAAAAAACTGCAAAAATATCCCTTTCTATTTTTAAAAACACAATTAAACCAATTTTAAAGATTTTACCTGCCAAAAAATACTCAAATATACTATTAAACAAGGCTTATAAAAATATTTAAAACCACAAGTTTTAATTATAAATCCATAATACAAAGAAACACACTAAACTCCATAACTGTATTGTCAACCGTTGAGGAGTTCCCTTGTCTGGAGCCAATCTTGAACGTAGTATCAGGTCATACTTGTCATAAAAATGCATTGTTATCAAGATGAAAACTTTACGCAAAATTTCCGCTCCGTAGTGAAAGAGGCTAATTAACCTTGGAAGATTTGACCCGTAACAAACAAATATATTAATATACAAACATATATTGCAATAAATTATTAAATAAAAACTTGTAAAAAAGGGAAATGAGAATGAGTAATGGATATTAAGTAACTTCCACTAAGTTAGTGCGCTTTACCATCGAAGACATCATCGCCACTTACCATCAGGTGGGATCGTTGTCAAGCGCTAACTTATTTTAGATAAAATAAATATATACTGACCAACTAAACCTCAACATAACACATTACCCTGCACCCTAAACGTTTGGAAGGTCATTTAACACGCGCCCGCCACTAGCCTGTTACAGTCAGGCAAATGAAATACGAGAGCCGCTCGTAAAGATGGCGTCCTTAAATGTTGATACGATCTTTAATAGCCACGAGTGTGATGTGTGGGCCGCCGCGGCGATAGCTGCTGTGATGGAACACACCAACATACAACACGTGTCTCAGTCACTGATGAGTCTTTGTGTGCACTCTGTACTAAGGTGTGAATTTAGTAGCCTTTAACAATCTGAGCGTGGTGTATATTATGAATGGGAATATGAAAGGGGGGATGGATAAATGGATGATGATTAGGTGAATAGATGGATGGATGGATGCATGGATGAACGGATGGAGGGACGGACGGACGAATAGACGGACGGATCTATGCGTACGTTGCAATCAATTAACGGAAAACGATGAATTAAGGCGAAACAGGGGCACTCCCTACTCCATGATTTAGAAAGTCTATGGTCAATAAAACCGAAGCAAGTTTAAAAAACTGTGTATGGGATGATTAAAGGGTTTCAAAATTATTATATCGACGACAGAAATGTAAGTTTATAGTCACTCATGACAATAAAAATAAATATCTTTGGACACCTCCCACACGGCCATCTGAGCGCACACTAAGCGTCAGCTTGTACTATGGTGATTAAACAACATAAAATTACATATATATTTTAAATACATGATATTATTTTATAGTTATAAATATTTACACAGAGAACAAACATTCTTGCTCATCACAGGAAGGTTTGACTTGTGTGGGAATCGAGCCCACGACCTTCGATGTAGCAGTCATGTTTACTGATCACTAGGCGAAATGGCCTGTCAGAATGGAGGAAGTAACTCTTTAAAGTAAGTAAGAACAATTATGTTTCATTGTTTTCCGCATGAAGGCACTACTGTTAGAACGTACTCTATAGAGTTACGCCCTTAACGTTTTCCGTCATCGATATAGACCAAAATATTTATTTATATGTCTGTCTATGGGCCGTCATGGAAACCTGCAACAGAAAAAACTTTTTACTCTATATATTTTTTACCGACTTCAATCAATTCATTTGTTTAAGCGATCTCCGTCGAATAGATTTTGAGTTATTCCTCCCTTCGATATTTTTGTTTTTATTCTTAATCTCATAGTTTTAAGGATGTACCCATTTTAATCTTTCTTTTTTTATTCTAAAGGTATTAATAGCATAGTATGTTCATGTAATTTTAAGCGACATCTAACGAGTGGTTTAGGAGTTATTGTTAGCATTTGTCTTGTTTTTCTTAATATTCGTTCTTAATATTTGAATATTCCGATGGTTATAATTCTTTTTTTGTTCTAAAGCTAATACTTGTCGGATAATTGCATGTAGTTTTGTGATAAGCTGTTAGCGATATCCGGCGGTTAGCGTATTTAACTAATTGCGACTATATTGACAATGATAGTTTCATTGTATTACTGGTCTGAGGCGTTTGATGTCGGTTCTTTTAAATGATAAAACCGATTATTTACTTAAATTATGTTTTAACATCAACAATGATGTTATGAAGACCTCACAGCTTCTAAACAATTTCCACAGTTAAACCACATATTCCCTATCACTAAAATTGTGAGGCAACATGTAAAATGTTTTCTTAGAAACCTACAATATTGATTCATGTTTGTTTCAATTTCAGGAATTCATATAACAAGGAATTTCGATACTGTAAGCTTCCACAATGTTTTCGGGAAACAACTAGTGGAAAATCAAATATGTAAATTTATTGGAAGTTGGTTGTAGCGAATACTTTTCGAAAATTTCACTAAATTATGGCTTCAACAAATCCTGTATTATATTATTGAATTCTCCCGTATCCTCCGTATTGGGGCGGCTTAAAATACAAACCACACTCCCTTGCTGACCTACCATAGTGTCGTAACAGGCGTGCAGAACGCAGCCGCTCGGTGATAGGGCTTCGAAGGATTATTGTCTTTTTGTGAAGCCGTCCAGCTGGGTACCACCCTGTTGATTGAACCTGCAACCAAATGATTCGTTGTGTTCCAGCTTGAGAGCCAGTTATTCTCTTTTTCTCCCCTTTCATCCATCCTCCTCCCCATTCTTCTTCTGTCCCCTGTCCTGAACATGTTGTTGGTGTATCTGGGGTCAGTTGCTGTAGCTTTTGATCCCAGTTGCTTTAGCAATGTACCGCTTCCCATCCCGGCGTATACGGGTGTCACTTCCTTCCTGGCAGGCAACGCGTTAGTAATTCCTCAGTCTGAGGTCATTAACATCTATGGGCGACGGTGATCACTTATCATCAGATGACCCGTCAGCTCCCTTGCCAGCTTATCGCTTAAAAATCCAGATTAAGAAGTACCAAAAAAACTCTCAAGCGTTTTTTCTACTTGTAATAAGATTATAATTCGACGTTATAACACCATGACAATTACAATATACATACATATATTACTCTTCTGTTTCTTTTCGTCTGGTAGTAATTTGTCGTCTCTTTCTTCATCTACCACCCAACCTGAAGCAGTACGTTTTTGTTGTGTCTGTGTTCCGTCAATGTTATTGTTGATTGCAGTTGCTGAGGTGATGTACCTCTTCCCTTCTATCTTTATTTGCCCCACTTCAGTTACTCCGCTAGACTGTGTGGGTCAATTACTTCCTTCCTGACAGGTTACGCCTTAGTGATACTTACTCTGGTGTTTTTAAAGTACATGGGTGATCACTTCACCGTCAGGTGATCTTTCTGCTTGATTACCTGTTTATAACATACTAGTAACTGTCTTCCCTTCGGAAGAGTTACCAAGAAAAATGTAGTTATTGTAACATAACTGTAACAGTTAGGCATATGTATGGTATTCGGGATTTATTTGAGGATATTGATGTCCTCTATAAAACTGCAGTACATCACTTTGCTGTATCGTCAATGATTTCCACAGCGTACCCTATATAAGGTATTTTGTTGGTATTTCTCCACAAGATGAGTCACATTATACATATATAGGAGGTTTCATAAGGAATCCGAACGTTTTTAAAATTATTGTATAGCCTATATTTGTCAGGGATAATGTAGGATTTTAATAGCAGAAGTATTTTTCAAATTGGCCTAGTACTTTCGGCCTATTTTCGTTAAACAAACAATCAAATCTTTTATAATATAAGTACACTTAGATAAATTTACCAATCAAGTATTGTTATCATTAACAATGAACCCAATTGTAATTTCGAGACTAGTCAATCAATTTGTGTAATAGCTATTATACGCTTTATTTATTATCATTTTCCAATATTATAATCGCTTTTATGCTATTTACGTGAAATTACATTTCAGTCCTGTATCAGGGAGGCTGATTGTGCCGCTGATAATTTCATTTATTTTAATGTCATTTTCTTTACGGGTTTTCATAATGGAATTTGAGAGATATTTGCATATTTCATCACAAATAATAATGTATGCAATTACTTGCCTTTACATATTTATTTACAATTACTTACCATAACCATCGCCACATATATATAACTAATAAAATATATTTTTATACGTTTTTAGCCTACCATCCTATGGCTACAGCAAATCCTTAAACAACTCGTTGTGTTGGGCTGGACGCTTGGGAGGCAGTTCTCTTAAT
The DNA here is from genome assembly GCA_018249125.1 of Asbolis capucinus. NCBI lineage: Eukaryota > Metazoa > Arthropoda > Insecta > Lepidoptera > Hesperiidae > Asbolis > Asbolis capucinus. The sequence goes on from DWJZ01001313.1 coordinate 9,979, forward strand.
TTTTATATCATTATCATATCACCCGTACCTGTCCCACTACTGGGCTTGGGTCTCCACTCATTATGTGTGGGGTACAGGTTATATTCCACCACGCTGGCCATGTACGGATTACTGGACTATAGACGCACCTGAGAGTTAATGGAGAAGTCGCAGGAGTGTAGGTTTCCTCATGATGTTTTCTTTCACCGTAGCAAGTGATAATCAACTTCTGATATGCACATAACTTTGAAAAATTGAAATGCGGCTGCTGGATATGAGCCCAAGACTTCTGATTTGAGAGACCAATGTTCAAACCACTAGGCTATCGTTACTTAGTCCATACTACTCGTGACATATGAATTCAGTGCAGTTAATGCAGAAATATAAATGTGGAAATAAAAGTGTGGAGATGCGGAAATAAAAGAGCGGGAATGGAGAAACACAAGAGGGGGAATGCGGAAATACAAGTGTAGAAATGCGGAAATATAAGTACAATATTTTTTTTTTCTTATTTTATTCGAAGTTGGTTTTTATAAACACTTTTCGAAAGTCAAATTGCGCCATCGATTCAACAAATTCTTACGGTGAGCGGTCTTGGAAGAAGAAGCGGCAAGGAACTCCCAAGGAGTTCTTTTTCCCAGAGCACAGTTACAGATAGCACTTACTACTACCACTTATGTGTAAATCTCATGCCCAAGCATTTTTATCATAAAAATATTCATTCAGTTTATAATAACCTTTCGTCATAAGAATACGTTTGACATGGGCTTTAAATTTACAATATGGCATTTCTGTTAGTGGAATTTTATTATAGACTTTAATATATTTACCTATAAACGAGCGAGCAGTTTTGCTGAGTCTGAACTTTGGTACAATCAGTTTCACCTTATTCTTCGTATTAATGTTGTGAACATCACACTCCAAAATAAAACAATCTGAATATTTTTTAACATACATACACATGAAATTGTAAAGAAGTTCCTGTTCAGCAACTAAGAAGTGTTATTGGTTGCCTCACAAACGTTTCAACTAGAAACAAACCACCGTCAAAAAACGATAATGCATATTGTGCATTGTGCATTGTATCATATGCTGAACTAACATTGTATTATATTAGCTAAGTGTACTCTTTAAGCCTCTTTCCGCAGTGAAAGCTCTAAAAGCCAGAATTCCTGTTTAACAGATAAAATTCTGCATAGTTAATAAATGAACGTTCGCAGAATGTTGCAACATGTAAAATAAAAGTTTCCCGCTGACCCACTGAGCAGCAAGCTCGGCAAGCTCCGTGTGAGCTTTCGAGCGTGACCGTAATTCCCCTTTAGGGGTCCGTTCACTTTACTTCACAAAACCTTAGCTTTCACCAATTTATTTTTAGAAATCATACAGCACCTTGACTGAGGACAACCCCGTTTTAAGTACAAGCTGCCCCAACATACCTTCATAGATACAAAATTATTAATTAATCCTTCTTAACAAAATTTAAAGTAACTCTGGTTGGCTGTTACTTTCATACCTAAGTAATTGAAGTAACTCACAAATATTGCTGAGAAGCACTAGAACTTGTATTAACAACTTATGTATATTAATAAGCCACAAACTTCAGTTGCTCTTTATATACCGCCCTCGCTGTCTGTCTGTTTATCCTACAGGTCGGCTGGTAAAGAATGCTTTAGCATTAAGCCCACCTTTTGAGCTTTTCTTAGGGTATAATAAAGTTTTAAATAAATAAATATCGCTGTGAACGTAATCTAAAATTATTTAATATATATTAAGTAGTTACAAGCTGTTTAACGTGACTGTGTCTGCGGTACGGTTATTTAGATATGTATTTAAACAAGCTTTATTTAAAATATTTTTGGTCTAATTAAACTTGCAAGATTTGACCTGTAACCAACAAATATACTCATATACAAACATACACTGCAAGTTATATAAAAGCTTATATAACACATTTATTTATACATGTTTATCAGTTTTCTGATCACCACATCCATTTACTGTTTCATGATATTTATTCCGTAAAGGCTTACAAATAAATTCCCCGAGATTTTGACTGAAAACGGTACAAAATGTAATTAAGTATTCTTGTAATTAATATTTAAAATAGCAATCTTGTCTAAGACATAAAATTTAAGATAAGACAAAAGCATAAAATATAATTAAAATAACTTTGTTCTTAACATTTTTACGTTTAGAATATAGTTGAAAATCCTAGAAACCAAATCTCCTTTAACCAGGCTGGAAAAGTCCTATTAACAGAAGTAATTCGATGACAAAGTGCGAGTTCTTCATTGTAATTATCAAAAATAGAATTTTCCCACTTAACACGTTCACTGCGGCACGAGGTCGAAAATGCCTCAAGCTAAACTTCCAGCTGCCGCGACATCTAATGCTCATATTTATTTACATTTACGAAAGCATTGCGACTTGAGGCAGTAAAAACCACAGACTGAAAATCTCTGAAATAGTTGGGTTAGCATTAGGCGTATTAACCAAGTTCTACAGTACAGTATCTTTTAAAACAGAAACATTACACAAACTACCATGTATTTGACCATTTGATGTTTGGTAATTACAGTACTATCACATTTTTGTCGCACTGCGGGTATCCATCCATATTCATACATCCATATCCCTCCGGTATGGACGAAACGCTTCGCCTCGTCCTTTGTATGTCGTGCCGAGAAAGATTGGAATAAATTACCAGCGTCTGTGTTTCCACTTCATTGTAATATAGGCGTCAACAAGATAAAAGTGAATAGACTTCTTATAAGTTAATGCGCTTACATTCTAAGACAACATCGCCGCTAAACATCAAGTGACATTGTAGTCAAGTATTAAATTATAACATGTAAAAAAAACTAGGCAATCTCTACCAAAATGGCCGCTTGGTTAATAAATAAGACCAGGAGATAATAAATCAATAAACGGCTTTCAAGGAACGGTACAAGAATAATAAGTGGATATGAAGTGTTTTCGATGAGAATTTACTTGGGACTCTACTTCTAAGGACTCGTGGAAAAATACGTGTCTTCCATAATAGAATACCCATTTGCTTTTAGTTCTAAAAGAACGAAAGTAAGGGATAAAAATATTTATGTTTAGTCTTAAAATAATATTGTCTGTCATGTCCGTCTGTCATCTTTTACGCCAAACTACTGAACCGATTTTAATGATAATATTTAAATCCAGTCTCCATATTATATATGTCGCAGGCATTTTGTGGGAACAAATACTTGGTCTCTCGAACGGGACGTCCTGGATTGAAATCCTACGACCTGCAGCTCTAATTTTCAAGGTTATGATCAGAAGTTATCACTTGCTACGGTGATGGAAAACATTGTGAGAAAACCTGCACTCATGAGAGTTCATAAGAGTTCTCAAAGGTACTACTCCACTAATTCGCACTTGACCAGCATGGTGGATATTGTGAGTGGGGTCCCGAGCCCAGTAGTGGCATTTACAGGTTACAATTATATTAAATAAATAATAAATTAAAAAAAAAGTTTTGTTTCTACACAGTTCATGAAATTATAACAATAACACTTTAAATAATCTTAGAATAATGGGAATAGTGGGCAAAGGAAGAGTTCAGCTTGTGCTGACACGAGATACCTCGTACGGCGTTGTTTTTCAGACTCTCCCTCTCCCTTAGGCGTTGTTTGGGAGTGATGGTCCTGCCCCAGTCATCGTTACCCTACTGTGTTTGTATGTGTGATTTTGTGTGTGTTTGTGTTGATGTGCGTGTGCGAGTGGGCGATTATGAGTGAAAGTTAATACAAAGTACTGGGATAGGTTGTATTAAATGAACTCTTTTAACTTTAAACATTTCCAGTAGGGATGTTTTAAGTTTTCTGCAGCAGGTTGTTTTCTGAGTAAGACAGATTTGTATTTGGACTTGAACATATCCAGACTTATATTAAGGGTGGGGGTAGGTCGTTCCAAATTATTGCTGCAGCAAACTTGAAATATTATTACAACATAAAAGCAAAATATTATAACGATAAACCGACATATTACAATCTGACGACGCCGTATGTAAACGGCAGAATTACAAAATATACCTGTGACATATGTAAGTAATTCTTTTGTATCTGTGTTTGTCAACATTACTGCTTTTAAATCGATTCTAGAACCATTACTAATTTATATATGGAAATTTCCTAATAAACACTATTTCGTTATGATATTGTCAATAGAACTGAGTACCTACATAATTCTCGAATATCTGTGAATATCTTCGTAATATCGTTCCACATTATGTCTACAGTTCATTATGGATATGAAACACAGAACATAGTTCTCTAATACAGATATACGGACTGATTTCACTAAGTAGTCGGATTCAATCCATTAATGGCCTACTACTGAGAAAAGGCCTCATATTAAGGAGGTTTAGAACCTATTATACCACGTTGCCTCATTGCAGATTAGTGGAAGCGTTATTTAATTTACTAATATACTAATACCACTAATATTATAAATGCGAAAATTTGTGAATGCATGTATGTTTGTTGATCTTACATGAAAAAACTAGTGAACAGATTTGAATGAAATTTGGTACAGCGGTAGATTATTGTCTGAAAAAATGTATAGGCTACAGCGAAAGCTAATAATAACAGACTAATAGGACGGTTTTGAGAATGAATGGTTGTTTGTTACTCCTTCACGCGAAAACGAATGAACAGAACTGAACGAAATTTGGTACAGAGGTAGATTATAGCCTTTAATAACACATAGGCTAATATTTAGCAACGTACTGCGCAGGCGAAACCGCGGTATTAGTGTGATATATGTTCGCAAAATTGCCTATCTCACTGTTAGTCTTTCAACTATCTGCATAGCAAAATCACATCGAAACGTTGCTCCATTTTGAGACGAGAGAATGACGAACAAAAAGCATTCGCATTAAAAATTATACTCGCTTCTCCCGGCGTCGTCTTCGTTTTATATTAATATTACTAGCCTATGTTATTCCAGACGATAATATATCTCGGTGGCAAAGTTCATTTAGATCCGTTTGTAGACTAATATCGTCGCGGATACCAATCAAACGGGTACCTATTTATTATTATACCGATATTCGTGAGTACCCGTTTTGCATTTAAAATTTTCATTAGATCCGTTCCGTTTGTGACAACATCAACCATCAACAAACCGCATTTTTATCGCAAACACAGGACGAAAACAGCAACAAATACCTACATTGCGAAATGCACATAATTTAGTTATATAGCTGTGTTAACATGTCATACGAATACTGTACGTGCACTCCAAACTGAGTGTGACCTAGAGAACACAATAGCTCAACATTAACAGCATAGCAATCATTTCAATTGTTTTGCCTGTAAAGGCTTCACTGAATGAAAATTAAGGTATGACGATTATAAATTATAAGATTATTTTTCGCTATTGTATATCTCGCCTATTAAAGGCGACGTTAATTCTTAACGACCAATTAGCGTAGTGAGATGTTTGGATAACGTGTAAAAACTTTAACGAGGTCAATTCTGTACAATACATTTTTTTAATATTAATGTATTTAGGGTTTGTTATCGATATAGAGACCAAAATATATTTTTTTGGGATTATTGTCTGTCCGTCTGTCTGTTCGAGCTTCACGCAAATACTGGACAGATTTAGATGAAACTTGGTGTAATCAAAGTTTAAAATCCGAGAGTGGTTATAGGACAATATGTTGAAATTAGTATGACAACTCTGAAGTCACTGGAGCACTTTAGACGCAACTGTGCATATTTGTAGCTTACATGGCGAGAAGAATTATTGAAAAGATTTCGTCCAACTTCTTTCAAAGCGAGAGCTATTTCTAGTACTACTTTTAATAGTAATACTTTTTAATAGTTAGTAGTACTTTTAGTATCTTATTTACTGCGAATAAAATCATCGGCGTTATTATTACTAGCATTTAACGGAGTACGTAGTGATAGCCTAGTGGTTTGAATTGGTCTCCGGAATGGGAGGACCTGGGTACAAACCTGCGGAGCGAACCTCTATTTTTCAGTTGTGTGTCTATCAGAAGTTGTTTATCATTTGCTACGATGAAGGAAAACAACGTGGGGAAACCTAGTTCTCAATGGTGTGTGAAATCCATCACTTGGACAACATGATGGACAGCCTGTACCCCAAAAATCGTGAGTTGAGATCCGGACCCAGAAGTGGGACAGATATGAGTTACAATGGTGATCTAACGGCCTTGTTAGTTGCTAGTAAGCCTGCTGCGAAGCGAGGTTCATGGGTCAGTTCTGGACTAGAGCAGTGATAGAAGAGTGCTTATTCTTGGGGTTTTGCCGGGTGACTACGTCAGGAGAGTACTGTTTTTTGTTAGTATGAATTCGTCAGAATTATGGTAGTGACATATGCTACATACATTTTCAAAAGGGTTAAGTTTGCTTTTTTTTACCTAAGCCTTATTAGTATCAAATGAAATAAAGGTATATATTTATATATATATATATATATGTACTGTGAAATCCAATCATTTAATAATTAAACAAAACTCAGAATTTCAGGTCGTACCATTAATGAGTAGAACAGAATATAATCTATATATATATTTAGATGTCAATACCGTTTATATGTATATATATATTATATAGATTATATTCTGTTCTACTCAATAATGGTACGATCCGAAATTCTGAGTTTGGTTTAATTATAAAATGATTGGATTACACAGTTTAAGTATTTTAATTACATTTACCTAACGTAACGTATTAAATTGAACCATTTTTAAATCTACTTTGCTTTTAAACGATTTCATCTAGATAAGAGGAAGACAAGGTGATGAATTTATGAAAACGGTCGTATAATTTGGCGTCTGTTCAGAGCAGAACAGACCCGGTATTAACATCTAAATTATATAGTCCCCTATTTCAATATCACTATTTTATTGAAGAATTCAATGGAACCATTGCGGACATTGCTCCGATATTCAATAAAGTTCCATCTTATTTCTCTTTCACACAGTTTTAATGAACAAGCATTGTTTTTTACTGTAACTTACCTAAACTATTTGATTTTTAGGAAGAATGCGGAGAAGAAATATGGGAAGTAATCCTCCGGGAAGCCGGGGCCAAAAATACTGTGTTTGCAGCTACACAGGTAAAACTTAATCAATGATTTTAAAATACAAATATCCCATCACTTTATCATATAAATATGACTTTCTATTTTTTTTAGCAATATCCTGATGCCCTTATGCTTCGGTTGGCATCAGCTTTGGCTAGATTCGTCTCGAAAGATCCAAATAGTCCAGCAACATCTACGCCAGGTAGTCCGGCAGCAAGGAAGCCATCTCTCAAGTCCAAACCAACATGGCGTAGTGCCTCAGTTCACACTGACACTAGAACCCAAAACTCTAAATGCCTCTTCACAGCCACTAATGCTCTCACAGCAGTAACTAAAAAAGAAATAGAAGCTTATAACTCTTCTGAAGAAATTCGAAGTCCCCAAACGAGCTCCGTGTCTAAAACCAAAATTAATGAGATTGATGAATTGGAGACCAGTGGATGCCCAATGACTGCTATGTTGGCCATCACTGCGAGGGACAGGAGAAGTCTTGGAATTAACTTGCAGCAAATGACAGAGAAAGCAAAATCAAAATCTGCGGAAAATTCACCCAAAGAAGATGTTCACACAGATGTTGGTGCCAAAGATTCTGAGACTATTTCTCCAACTTCAGACAACGCTAAAAGGAATATGGCAAAAGGTGCCCAAAGAAAAACGAGTTGCACTTTGGGAGTAGATGTATACAAGCGACGTGGTTCCGGAGCAAGACCAAGACTTAACAGCCTCAACTTGATTCAAACTGAAAAATTGAATATCTTAAAAGAAAAGTTTGGAACACCTGATAAAGTGATGCATTTCTTCGGGCGTTGTTTTGTGAAATTCTTCAGTAACTATGGGTGAGAGTTACACTTCATTTGTTTATGTTGTTTGAAATTAATGCTACCATCCTTATCCTAGTACGGCATAAGAAAACCACAGCTCCAAGCAATCATTCTAATTTAATAGCAATATACTGTTCAATCAGTTCTTGACTGGATTGCTTAATTTGACTACAACAATATGTATTATAAATGTATAAGTTTGTGAGAACAGGCGCTTATTTGGTTCGCGTTCACGCTAAAACCACTGAACGGATGTGAATGAAATTTGGCTCACAGTCTAGAATCTTGCATAAGGTACTTTTTATCAACATACGCGAGTGAAACCGCAGACTGAGACTAGTGGCCTATAACATTATGTCGCAATTATGTGTGCTCCTTTTAGGTCGTTTGTTCACCGAGGCTTTGCCAGTCCGTCAACGAGAACGAGACGACGACGCCAAAGACGTTCTCGGTAACGTGACGGCGAATGTGTCACTATTACCGAGAACGACAATGACGCTATCAAAGTTACTAACGTTTTATCTTATCTACAGATATGATAAAATGATTCGAGCAACAGGCCGGTACTTCTGCACGTTTCTTCAGTCTGTAGACAGTATACACCAGAGAATGCGCTTCACCTTTCCTCGCATGCGTTCTCCGAGTATGCAGCTAACAAGAGCTCATAGACATGGGGCGGAGCTGGTGTACAGCAGCACGAGAACTGGCTTCACACATTATTTAATGGGTATAAATAAATGGATTAATGCGTAAGCAATTCTAGCATAAGCAATCAGAAAAGTTAACTGCAGTCACGGTCATTTGGAGGATGGAAGGCAAGGCCTCGGTCCCAGTTGTTGTTGATAGATAGCTTTCATTAAGTCATGACAAAGACTTTCGGGCAGCATAAAAACATCCAACATTTGGGTTGGCCCCTAACCAATCCACTCCCTCCACATTGTAGAAGCGAGGAGTACTCTATAGGCCTTCTCCTCAGTAAATAAATTAATATCTTTGGACAACTCACACACGGCCATCTGACCACAAACTGAGCGTTAGCTTGTACTATGGTAATCAGACAACTCATAAACATACATATATATTTTTAAATACATACATATATAGATATTTACACTCAAGCAAACATTCCTTTACACACAAAACAAACATTCCTGCTCATCACAGAAAAGTTTGACCTGGATGGGAATCGAATCCACGACCTTCGATGTAGCAGTCAGGTTCACTAACCTCTAGACCAACCGGCCTGTCAGTGTGAGGACATACCCGTGCTCAGAAGTAGGCCATTTATAAAAAAAATATGGAGCTGACATGAAAAATGGGGCCATGTCTGGAATCGCAAGGCCTTTATATCTTTAGGAACCTCAGATCTACATATTTTAGTCATAGCCAACTTTTTAAACACTTTCGAATTTTTAATGTAGAAAAATGTGATTTTTGTTTTATTTTTACTATAAGGACTATCAACGAAAATTACACTTCACTGCAACCACGACTCAATACAAAAATAATGAAAGTTTAAAAATATTGCATTTAAATGGCAAAATTATGTCTTTAGGTCAACTTTACGAAATAGCAGAAGATATTTTCTCCCTGAAATTGAGGGTGTCCGTGATGAAAGAAAATATGGAAGGAAGTTATTACGTGGCGGTACTCCGACTTGAATTCGACAATAGTGACTATGTGAGTAGATATATTTCATTCTCTACAACAGGGTTCAGCCTCCTGCGATTCGCAGGCCACATACGACCTGAACGCAAAGATGGTGCGACCCACATACGACCTGAACGCAAAGATGGTGCGGCCCACATACAACCCGAATGCAAAGAGGGTGACGCCTACATAGACCCCATACACGCGCAACTTGGCGTTTCATATGATCCCCCAACCGTAAGCAATACCAATATTCCTATAACATTTGTGGCCGATGAAGAAAAAGTTGCCGACCCGTTCCCGCAAGCAAAGGACCTATGACCAATTTAAATTTAACAATTATTAAGTATATGAATTCAATTCAAAATTACATTACTTTTATACTGCAACGTCTTTTTAGATAGAAAATAATAAATTTTGTTAAGTAGAACATTAAAATACTTCTAAATAACAGGAAAAGCGGAACGAAATTAGTTTAGGAATGTTCCGAGTAAATTACATTCCGCTACGGCTTTTAAGTAGCGATTAAAAACAAAACTGTCAAATTAAACGCAGACTGAGGTTTGCAATTTAATTTCCAACCGGCTTGTTTACTAAAGAATGAAAGAAAATAAAACATGTTCGGATTTTAAAATCATAGGGCTTTGGTATCTCCGACTATTTTATAATATTAAAAATTTTACAATTTAATTACCTTAAAAGATATACGAAATCTACTTTACTAAATAATTAAAGAGAATATAATATTGAAAAAAAAAACATAGGGCTTTCTTATCTCAGACTAGTTACTTATCTCAGACAGATCTAAACTGGTATTTACATCCTGCAAGCACCGCAAAATGTTATGCGCATTTAAGAAATTCACATTTCGGTAAAGGGATACAGCATTTTTAAACCTGAAAACAACGTGGGACGCGCGCATGCTTGTAATAAATTCAGCCTCTTACAAATTGTTTTCAGGTGAATTCACTGACGCTCAGAAAATCGTTGCCATGCCACCTGCCAGCCGTGCCAGCGTCTTTGTTACTCCAGCTGTTCCCGTTTGGCGTGATGCTGGACAGGAAGATGAAGATCGTTATGGCTGGTGATAAGGTAATTTTTATTATATAAAGATAACTAAGATAAAAATAAGACAGACGAATTCTGTGAAGTTATACGCGTCGACGCGTAGACAATGTCGCGTCGATAATGTGATTGACGAATATGAATACCAAATAGCGCTTCAACGTTTAATTCGCAAATAATGTCGCTTTATAATTGAAACGGGTTTAACTTTAGAAATGAGAATCAACTAGCTAATTGATTTTTGCGTTTTGTTTATTATTACGACACAATACACTGACTAAATATATATGTACGTATAGGTTGTCAATTAACAATTTGGATGTAGGAAGACATAATAAATACGTAATGTTTAACATATAATTTAAATTAATATTTCAGTTACTGGAATCATGGGGAGGACCGTACGACCGCCTGGTGAAGTCACCAATCAGTGAAATTCTACGATTAAGAAAACCCATGGTTTCCTTCACTTGGGACAAGGTCATTCTTTTTAATATACCCCTAACTTTGCTTCAAGGACCACCGCCGTGTATGGTCTCTTCTTATCACTGAGAAGGATTAGACTATGAAGAACTAAGTTGCTCTAATGTGGAGCGATGAAATGGAGAGGGAATCCGAGTTTTCTATTCACGTAGAAAGCTTCCAATGAATATTTATCAAAAACAATTGAGGCAGATGACAAAACAACGAGAAAACAACGTGGAAGCACTACAGTTTTTTTTACCACTAGATGCTTTTTAAGAAGAGAGCAGCAAGTCCCCAAGCTATGGGCACCACAGACTATCAATATAGACACAAACACCCCTCAAATATCAGATTCAAAATATATTTCCAGGTGGTATGCATGCAGACGATGATGTTCGAGCTGGAGTTAATGCGCTGGCGAGCTCGATGCGTCACTGAATCCCGTCGGGGATCTCAGGGGGCCCGCGCCATACTGCTCAAGGGACCGATCTACTTGCTTGAGCAAATAGACGCGTTGATTTTCTTATGCAGTCCCATGTAAGTAATAAAGGTTACACATTCCGAAGTCCAGTCCAAACTGAGCAATGTTAGGCTAATGGTTAGAACGTTGGTCTCTCAAACGGTAGGTCCTGGATTCAAATCCTGCTTAAAGTTACGAGTATGTGTTTCGGTCAAGGAAAACATCGTGAGTAAACCTGAAACTTCTCCTTAAAGTTCTCAAAAGTGTGTGCAGACCACCAATGCACACATGGCAATCGTGATAGACTATGGCTTATACCCGTCAATTGTGAGAGGAGGTTTGAGGCCAGTAGTGGGGCAGTTATGGGGTCCAATGTTGATTTTTCGGATCACTGGATGATACGAGTACTATGATTATTTAGTAGGTACTAATGTATTAACATGATCAAAATTCCTACAAGTGGGTCAAAAAATCGAAGCGCAATATATTGATTAAGTCTTAATATACTGTAACATCCACTTAACACCGAAAGAAACATCACCTGGAGCAATTCAATTTAATTGCCTACTTTTGCCCCAATTATGCGTACATGCGAAATAAAATTACACTATCACATACAGTAGATTAATGAATATACTGCTTTTACCATCTTTTTAATCTTCTAAATCTTTCTATTACAGTTTCAACGATTTGGAGGAGCTAAGACAAGCTGGTCTTTACTTAGCTGACATGAATGGTCATGGACTATCTCGAGAGATGCTGCTCCAAGGTTGGCAACATCTATCACGCCTAGAACTACTGTTCGAGAAAGCTGAAAGCAGGAGTATGAACCTGGAGAAGTCGCACATGCTGCTAGACCAATGGAAGAAAAGAAGTGATCAACTATTGTACTCGATGATACCCAAAACTATTGCTGATAAGCTTCGGACTGGCAAATCTGTAACTCCTAAGGAGGTAAATCTAAGACAGGAGCCTTTAAAAGTTAAACTTACAACACTATTTTGCCAATTGCTAACTTGCTTAGCTAAATAACTTACTTAGCCATTGGCTTTACAAAGCTGAAAGGAGAACAGAATATCAAGTTCTGTACTAACAAAACAAATAACAGCTTTTAAAGAACGAACTATAGAAATCTATCACAATGATGATAATAGCCTAGCCGTGGTGGTAAAGGCCGTCAACAGTCAATAAATATTATTTCATTCGATTCACCAAACTAAAAAAAATTGTGCCATAAATGTGCACTACATCTCCTTCATTATGCGGTAAGCTTATACTTGTCAGGGAATAAAATGGGCACGATGAGCACCAGCGGAACTAAATAAATTTTATGAGACCCGTATCAATATCGTCGGAAAGGCTTCTCTTGTAATTTCTGTTGGTTACTGTCTAAATGAACTCTGAGTTGGGAGCTACTTTCTTTTTTAGGCTTGTGGTATTCTTCCCGTTGTGACATGTGTAACAATAATGTTACGCTGGACGAGAGCTTTCACTTTCGATCCTTTCGGTCAATATAAAGGTTCTACCACAATATGTATTTTCAATTGCAGACCTACGATGTAACGATTATGTTTTGCGGAATCCCACTAAAGGAAACCGGCACCCGTGCTGACGTGATGCAGACGGTATCCTACATGAATGATGTTTACTCCAGGATAGACAGACTCTTAGACAGCCATAAGGTGTACAAGGTGAATATTTTCTTTGTTGCTACATAATTCCCTACTTATAATTTTTGGTATCGAAGAAATGTCCCACTACTGGGCTCGGGTCTCCTCCCACAATTTGAGCTATACAGGCCATGATCCATCAGGCTGGCCAAATGCAGATTGGTGAACTTCACACAACTTTAAGAACTTTATGGGGAACTCTTAGGAGTACAGGTTTCTTCATGTTTTCCTTTATCGAAGCAAATGACAATGAACTTCAAACACGCACATAACTTTGAAAATAAGATGTACGCGCCGCAGGATTTTATACCAAGATGTCTGTTAGAGAATCTAAGATTCAAACCACTAGGCTATCACTGCTAAAGTGATGGTTACATTTAACTAATCACCACCATTTTCAATGCACCTCTGCTACTGGAGATTCACCGCATGGCGATCAAGCAGAAAAAAGTCTCTAGTACCTTGTTACAACCAAGGCGTTTAAAGTAATAGGCACAAATAATCGAGTACCATGTGTATCGTTTATTATTTATCAGGTGGAAACAGTGGGGACGGTATACATGGTGGTGTCTGGAGCTCCTGACAGACGCCGAGCACATGCCGCGGCGACGGCGAGCGCAGCCCTGGCTGTGTCGCAAGCTCTTCCCATGCTTACCATTGGTAAAATCACATAATCATCATACCATCTTTGCTTAGTTCTCCATCTCATCACGTCTCTATGAAAATACTCTATGCAGCTTCAAACCCTACCTTGGCATTACACAAGGAACCGTAAGGGATTACCACAAGGGACACCAATTACTAGAGTACCCCAAAATGTTATTATAATAATAGTAAACTCTGTGCATTGAAGCAATCAAGCTTCAATCAATAGTATATTCTTGATCGAAGCAATCAGCGTTGGTGCTGCTGCAAATATCAAGATTTATTCGCGACATTTCAAGAATTTAACGGATATGTGGCCT
>DWJZ01001314.1:0-24131 GCA_018249125.1 Asbolis capucinus
ATACTGTTGTAACATTTATACATACAAATAAACGGCTTGTATTGTATATTAAAAATGTCAGAAATAAAGGTTTCAAAAAGTTTGACACAATTTTTATAGAGGATGCACAAGGAAGTAAGAAACAATAACACATACCTCCCACGACTAAACTTGTGTCGCCACGACAACAACACGACAACACGACAACAACACGACACACCACGACAACACACACGACGAGTCTTACAATGGACACATCGCTATACTATGAGTAACACGTCATTCCTTGGCACAATCTTAACTTTAGTGAGTGTAAACAGTTCTGAAGAATATGTACATTACTATAGAACACATAAAAACGTTGTTTTGTTAATGTTGAACAGATCTAAAGTACAATATTATAATCTGTTATTAAATACAATATTATAATATGTTAATTAGCTCAGTCGACTTCTTCATTAAAATTATTTAAGTTGAGTTGTAATTTTCATGCCTTTTGATTCTTTTTTGGTTTTAAATTTTGGAGTATTTATATTTCGTCTTTTATTTATCATCGAATGCTTAATTTTAATTCGGTAAAATGTACTACTAACTATGAATTAATAGCGGGCTAGCGAGAGTTAAGTTCTGTGATTTTACGGACGAGCTGGAAGCACCGTGGTACCGAGACACGTCTGTGACGGTGTATAGACAGCAGCTACTAACTATAAGTATTACGTTTTAGTAATATATTATTATAACTTGGGTTCTACATTTCCTTGAATCTCATTAAGCCGCGGGGCCGTTAGCCCTGCGCAAAATTGCAGATTGTATGAATCATGTACAGTTTGTGTTATCATATAATAATTGATCCTAGAATTATTTTTATTTCAATGACTTAATTTCTTTGTCGTTCTCACTGGGAGTATCGTCATTACGGGGTTGGCGGAACATCGGATGAGTCAGAGACCCCCGCAGGAGAGCACCCCGATGCGTATCTACTTCTTACAGTAATTCTTTCTGTGGTTTCATCATTGTCTGTCTCGGCGGTTTCATCATTGTCTGTGTCGGCGGCTTCATCATAGTCTGTCTCGGCAGTGTCATCATAGTCTGTCTCGGCAGCGTCATCATAGTCTGTTTCAGCGGCTTCATCATTGTCTGTCTCAGCGGCTTCATCAGTGTCTGTTTCTAAGTCTTCAGTATTGTCCGTCTCCGCTGCTTCATCATTGTCTGTCTCCCCGGCTTCATCATTATCCATTTCCTCTTCTTCGCTATTATCCATCTCCTCGTCTTCATCATTGTTCATCTCCACGGCTTCTTCAGTGCCAGACTCGTCGTCTTCCTCTACGTTATCATTGTACGCCTCTGCGACTTGAATGTCGTTGCCTTGGGGTAGTTCTTCTGAATCAGAGTAGGCAAAGCTATCGAAAATCGACAAAGTGTCCGAAGCACCCGTCGTCGTCGAGGGGGCCGGATATCAGGCACTGCTAGAACTAGTCGTTACTGGTAGGTTCTCAGAAGAAGCTGAAATGTTATAATAAATTACAAATAAGGTAATCAATAATGTCAGAAAATCGGCGATATCGTCTGTCCACAGGCATTACGGACCGACAGCATTACAGTACGCCAAGGTGACGTCGAATTATTTACTTCAATACAGATTATCACTTACTGAAACAGTATCATTATAACAGTAAGGTACGTTATGCACGAGTACTGCTGGTATGTTACTGTATGCTAAGTAATTAAAATAAAATAAATTAGCAGTAAAAATGAAACAACTATTAAAGTTCAATTATTATTTTATTGTATACATCTTTAACATTTAACTAAACCCGTGCTTAGTACTATATTTGGGATAATAAATTCACCTGTATGTTTGAATAATTTTTATTTATTTCAATATAATTTGATGGCTATATTATTTTAGATTTTTTTACTCATAAGAAACAGATACACACGATTTCTGTAACTGGATCTAAATCGGTTAAATACCCGAAAATTCCTGAGAACCTGTTTGCAACTATAATGTTTTATATATTTGTTATATGTGTGGATGTGGATAATGTAAAGCAAGTTTGTAGTAGGTGAGGAAAATGATTGTA
Organism: Asbolis capucinus; assembly: GCA_018249125.1. NCBI lineage: Eukaryota > Metazoa > Arthropoda > Insecta > Lepidoptera > Hesperiidae > Asbolis > Asbolis capucinus. Next base: position 2,064 of record DWJZ01001314.1, read on the forward strand.
CAGAAAATACGTGTAAAGCGTTTACTTTTAGATTTGTTTAAAGTTATTTCCCTTTTGTTTCCGCTTTTCATCAATTTTGGAGCAGAATATTCGCCAGATTTTCTAAAAAACCTGAAAAGAAAGGTCAAGTTAATATATTTGTCAATTGGACCCTTACTCTAATTGAATGATACGTACCTTCTCCCGGGTGACGCTCGTCCTTGTGATGCTGACGTCACGGTCAATTCGATTGGAATATTGGCCATTCAATCGCTGACCCTGGCTTGATCTAAAACATACTCCTCCACGCTGACTTAATACGGATTGGTGGGGGGGTTAATGACCGACCACATCCGGACCTATTTATCCTTAACTTATGTATTTATACGTTACATAACTTACATATAATATGTCAAACTTAAAACATGCGGTAACAAGAGTTGTAATGGTTACTTGAATTGCGTCTTTAGTACATTCTATACGGATCTCTATATACATTCTACTAAGGATAAAATAACAGTTTAAATAACCATTAACGCTTAATGCGGCCGCAATCTTTATGCGACTTTCGGTAGGTAACTTAGATGTTGGGCCACCCCTTCATCGCTGTTCGTGAAGTCACGCTGGAGGCCTTCATACCCACTCGAGCAGTGCTCTAAGTCTGCTCGGTCACCAGAGCTCTTCATTACTTGTAACCGCATCAAAACGAATGGCCTACAGTAATACGTAAAATCGGCAATAAGCAAGTCGCTATGGTTTTTTTCTGTATTCTATAAATTACTGCTTGATGGCGATCCTGCCTGATGGTTGTCCATGAAATGCGAAGCAATAATATCATGTATATACAGAACAATAGTTTTCTGTCCAGACTCAGTGTGGATAATGTTCAACAAAGCGTCGCTTAATAAATGTTACCCTTTACTTTATCAAAACAAAAGGAAGACTTTGTTGTTCTAAGGGTCACACCGCACCTAAGCGGCGTTCGGCGGTGCGGCGTGTATCTACAGCGGAGCGACGCGCCCTTTTGTAACCGCATTTGCGCGACACGGCACACACGACAGCGGAGCGAGGCAGCGTGGAGTGACGCGAACCAGTGTTTTTCATTTGAGACGTAATTGTGACGGAGCAAGGTTCAAGATGCAACCAATATAATTTAAGAAGCGATGAACACTTCTTAACCGGAATCAATAAAACAATTGGGAATCTGAAACTAATCGCCCTCTGCATGGAAACTATTATCGAATGTTTTTGAGAAAATAACAGAACTCAAAACGACGATTCTCAGTTATTTGAGTTTGTCTTTTCGTCTGTGCGTGCATATCTCAGATACAACTGAACCAATTTAAATACGGTTTACACTGATTTATTGCGCGTATATTGACAATTGTTTTTTTGAGTTCGGTTGAGAAGTAAATCCTTATATGTTTTACTAATTGTATCTTTCCTTCAAATCTCTGAATATCTTCCTGAACCCCGCACACTGACAATTACGACACAAATGCAAACGTGCTGCTACACGTCACTCCACGCCGTCTCGCTCCGCCGCTGCGCCGCGATAGTGCGGTTTAATCCATAAACTTCCCAAAATCCAACCAATGTCACCATCTAAGGGTGTAACTACTTGGTTCGAAGTCTAAGCAAAGATATTATTCATAGATATTAGTGCCATCTAGTAGAGAAATAACGATCTTTGAATATTTAGTCCCTATGATGCCACTGTTGTTTTATTCTGTTCAACGCAGTTTAATGCTGTATGTCTAGATGGCGCTGTACGATATATATTTTTGTTATTTATATTTTCAGTTAATATTAAATTTAACAATAATATAATTAAATTACAAATTTCTAATATATTATATGAACCATCTGCTTGATCAAATACAAATCAAAAGAGTTTTGGCACTATTTACATTGCCCTCTAGCGGAAAAGCAGTAAACCACGTTTAGTTCACACATAAGGGCGCTAGTGTCGCTGAACAAATACGTGCATAGTTTTCAGTATCGCGTGAAGATGCCGCCGTGTTATTTCAATTTATGCATAAGACCAGAGGGTTACCAAGAAGGACAACATTCTTACATAATAAATCAGAAATTATCAAGGACAAGAGAGGAACAATAATGATAATATTTTGTCGATTTAACAAAGTGAATGTGATCACCAGAAATTAGACAAAATTATTTTGTAGTTTGTAGGTTTACAAAAAAGGCTGTTAAAAATAAATTAAATGGTATTAGATAACTTGAGGTATGATGTCGTAATCTACATCATCAGTTACTCTATACTAAGGGAGGTTGAGATTACAGAATGAGGAATAAATGGAGTGCGGATGAAATATAAGGTAATAATTGCGTGTGCACATATTATTACAATAAAACATATTCAATCGGTTAAATGACAAAGAAAGTGAGAGTATGAGTTTAGGCACATTATCGTTTCAGCAATTCCCTATTATGGGGACTCCTGGGAGCAGAATCGATAAGAAACTCTCAAGGATAATATGCGAACACTGCGGACGTAGCGCTCTCAGCTGATGATACGCCACAAATAGTAACATTTAAACGGTACCGAATAATGAAATGGATTTAGACAACAGTCTCTCGTAGGTTAGCACCCCCAAGATTATCAAAGCATACAGTTTACATATGTTTAAAACAGTCCCGCAAGCATAAGCATATTGATTAGGTCATAGACTTAAGGACAGAAACAACCAACTAAATATAAATGATGAAAGAATAAGGCGTCAGTGACAGAAAAAGTTAATTTGTTGCAACATTATGGTACGAGTACATATGTATGATGTTATATCGAAATTGCACTTAGAAACACATATGGCCCTGATTGGGTATGGCAATATTGCGAATGGCGAAACATTTGATATAATACTTTATATCAATCGATTATTAATATTCATATAGGTTTCCGGTCAGTAATGCTCTACTAAATTCTTTCTCGTTCGTAATAAATCGGATGTCACTCGGAAGCTCCTTAATACGTCTGGCACACGTCGACATCGGAGTGGAATTAAATACTTTGAAGGTGGTAATATTATTTTAGTTTTATTATTAGTGCGTCTTAAGTGGCTAGGGATCAGGTCTAAGTTTTTCCTAAAATATTGAGGAAGTGATAAGATTAAATTTTTAGTAGAGTACGGTTTGCAGCTGTCTGTCACTAGTGCTGCTTACGATACCGATGGTTTACTTCCGCGCTGACCTCACTTGACCTCACAGTACAATTTCATATTCGAGACATGCATACGCATAAAAACAAGAAAGTGCTGTTTTATCTTGTTTCTTAATTCATGAAGTGTGTGAAGCTTGATAGATTAGTACGGACTTGGGTGATGTCATTTTGTCAATTGATATTTGAGTCAATGTCTATTTCTAGTAATGTAAACGTATCTACACAGTTAATATTTGAATCATTAAATAGAAAATGTATGTCAAGGTGGTTGTTGCTACGGTTAGTGAAGCAACAGCGAGCAGGATTGGTGAATGCTAGTGGCAGAAATATATTGAAAGCTTGACTGTTCTGAAGGGCACGTGAAACCGCTGGTCCTAGTTACTAACGCAAGATATGACGTCTGAGCCCGACCTCCACAGTTATAAAGTCACACTCCACAGTCATCAATGAGTTCAGTATAAATACTAGTGTAAGCGCCGTAGAGTAGAGTCGGTTCTGGTACTACAGGAGTAGGGGGTGACTGGTTCCTAGACATATACATATATTGTCAAAATGTTGTTGAGCACTGGCGTGCGAACACTTCGGAAGGCGCGTGAAGCGGAAGTTCTGGTAAGATGTCTTCAATTATTGGCTCTGTGGACGTAGGACGCGACCAGGCGCTCGTCCATATTTACGTTCACTTTAAAATTATGATCCTGTTTATTGATCCAGTCACAAAACATATACTTATAACATAACCCCAAATAATACTAAAAATGCGAATGTAACTCTGTCTGTCTGTCTCTCCGTCTGTTACGCTTTCATGTTTAAAACACTGAACGATTGTGATGAAATTTGGTATTGAAGTTGAGTTGACTCCGAAAAAGACAATAGGCTACTTTTTGTTGCGAAAAATGAGGAGCAAGGAGTAAAAAGAGGTGATGAATGTTTGTATGGAAACGAGTCATTATTAAAAATATAACAGCAATACTTAGTGTTTAAACACTTATAAAATATGAAAGGACATAGGCTACTCTTCACCGTGCGAAAAGGGGCTGAAGGGCAAGAGGGGATGAACTCTATCGTCAGCAGACACGTTACACTTACAGCAGCTTTCCTTCTCCGCCGGGGTTACAAATGCTTTGGCGCGGCGTTCGTTCCGAGCGTCATCTATCTATACTATAATAAAACTCAAAGTACATTTTTACAGGAAGAACTTTTTAATACCGGTATAATATATGCACCTGTGGTACTAGGCTACAAAACGAGAACCGCTGAAAACCAGCGGTTGGAATGTGGTGCGGCAAAAGATTCTACGGTAGGCGCCTCACTCCACGTTTGACGCGGCATTCGGTGCTGTCTGATCATTATTTTAATACTAATACAATATTGCAGTGAATGTTGTTCTAGTTGCCTCGTTACTAAACTCCTGGCCGGTAGTCGATGACCTATCGCCATTGACAAGAATATGTTTGTACTTAGCGGTGGGACAGTCAGGTGGATTGAGTAAATTGCATCCACCCCGGTATATACACTTTTTAGAGTTCCAATCCCAAAAATACCTACGGAATCCTATTCATAATACTTCGATCATCTACCCACTTTGCGACTGCTTTACTTCATATTAAAGGCTACTTATAATTAAAACGAGTCACAGATATAAGATGCGTTTATGCAGTATAAGAAGCTAAATATAGTTGAAGCGTTCCACCATCTCGAAATCGGAACAATTTTACTTAAATGTTACTCGTAACATCCGGTGATGAGGTTATATCACGATCGCAGGATGCAATAGCACTCGTAATGTCCCGCGGCGGCGCCACATTTGGCTAACATTTTAACAAGCGTGTTGTAGCAATTCCACTAATAGCCGCCTCGTCGCTACATGGCTCACCCATCTCGAACATACATATGTATATAAAACGTCCGATGCGATAGTAGTACACAGTCGGACGGCCCGCTTCGCTAGAGAGTACAAACAATAATAACCTCAAAGTATACTTTGTCGGAGTTTTACTGATGTATCTCAACGACTATTTAACGTGATCAACATTATTCCTTCGGAGCGAGAAAACTCGTCTACCGCAGAATTATCTTTGTAACTTCAGTCAAAAAGGCTATTTAAAAAAGATGGTGACGATCAGAAAGATCAAATTAAAGTACAAAGTATATTGAACTTTATGCCGAACGTATTAAGGTTTCTTGCTGCGACATTCATATTCTTTGGCAAAACATACTTTATTTAGAACAGTTCTAAAAGCTTTTATTTATTCTGTTTAACAGAATTCGTTTGAAGGTTGCAATTTTAAAAATGCATATACTTGGGAAACAAACTCGACGTTTTCTATACAGAACCGAATCGTTTGTCGAATCATAAATGTTATCCAAACCGCGTAATACATTGAAATTTTTTTTAAAGGAAGGAAGTGCCATATCAAAAATAGACGGCGCCGCTCCATGAGTGTTAGCATCTTTTAGTTGCTAATAGCGGGAGCGTACCGCGAACAATTGGAATAAGTGACCAGCGTCTGTGTTTCCACTCAACTATAATGAACGTGTCTTCAAGACAACAGTGAATAGGCTTCTTCTAAGTTAATGCGCTTTACTTGGCTTAAACCCATCGATGGCCCACTACTGAGCATGGCTCACTCATATTGTCTACGCCTGCCTCATGCGATATAGAGCAAATTCCCCCACGCTGCTCCAATGCGGATTGGTGGATGGACTAGTGGGAAACCCAAGTGTCGAAAGTTGTTTTGCCACCCGATAGCCTCCGACATGATTTAACGACTGCTGTGCCACGACAACAACCCTCACCATCGGCTTTACTCGCTCTCTGAATCCTCCCGCCGCCCGCGCCGCCGCAGCTTAACTTTATCAACAGCTTACAATCGTCACGAGCCGCCGGCCTACGAGCGCTTCTCATCTAACAAACCAAAACTACGTATTTATAGTGCGCTGCCGCAATAAACAGTGTTGTCATCCAAAAACAGTATCTATAAGGTACAGTGAACATGTTCCAATGTCACTACTACTCCCGAACCAACTGTGTACTACGTGGAGTCTAGTGGCAACGTCCATTGCAAGGCAAATAAAAATGGCATCAACTTGTGGGGCTCCGAGTGGCACAATGGCTGTCTCAGCACGTCAGCCGCGTTACTCTCACGTACCAGATAAAATACAAACATTCCTTTCCCATTGGTAGTGTTGTACCGTATTTGTTGATTACAATACTCGCGCTGCGCAACCTCCATCAGCTCTGTCCAACACACAGTACAGTTGTCAGAGTCGGCGAGCTCGTTGTTCACAATCAAATAAACATGGATTTTGAAACAGACAAAAAGACAAAAAGTTTTCTTCATTCTTTAATCTAATATCATGCTTCGATTGTGATTGTCAATAAGTCGAAATAATATATGTATGTATAGATATATATATAGAACATTTGACATTTTCCAAAATTGTCTAAACTCTAATGATCGGCATAGTTAAAAAACGTAGTATTTTGAAAAGCATTGGTGCGGTGCGGGCCCCCGCGGGCCCCAGGCCTCAGGGAACGGCCTCCATGCCCTCCATGCCGGCAGGAGTATGACAGTAAAGTAGTTGTATTACGCAGAGCTAGATTCATATTCGCAATAGCGGTTATTCACAAGTGATAATCGCAAGCAATGAATCGGAAAATATGGGTGAAACTGATCTATGTAAGAACTTATTGGCAGAGGCATTAGACAGAACAAAACATTGGCATCGTCGCTTGGCAAGTAGCTTATTGGAAGCGGGGCGAGGGTGTCGCCCATTAGCTTTTGTTCTGTTCCCATGTAGTTTGTTTCTCTGATGGCTACAACCCGTGACGACCCACTGCTGAGCAGGCACAGAGCCTGCTGTCACGCTGCTGCATCGCAGACCGATGAAGGGTCAGTGGCCAACTCAAGTGCCGAGTCTAGTGTATTAGCATTGTTAAACTGGGCTACACTAAGGCTGTGATACAGTTCGATGAATGAAAGATTGTGCAACTCAATGTAGGCGCTAGAGCCATTTGAAAATAAATTGCAATTACAGCAAAAATATAAGCGAAACTAATGTAAAGGGAAATAATATTAACATTAAATGGTCTCACCGCCCGCGCCGTCCCCCGGCGGCTGCTCGCTGCTGGCAACTCGACACCCATCACCACCACATACCTTCCGTCGGTGATCGGTTCACCAGCCTCTAGTTTAGCTTTACCTGCTGCTTCAAATGAATATACGAGCCCAGGGCAATATTCGCCACAGACACATACATTTACCAAACAATCGAGTCCGAGCCCGGCGGCAGGTGCGGCGAGCGTTAGAACAATCACCACTATGGGTCAGCACGCGACCGTCGCTATACTATATAAGGTGGATCGGTCTCATGTTTTGCCTGATAGAATTCGAGCCACATGTTGGGTCTCCTGCTCGCTCTTGAATGTTATAGGAAAGTATTTTGGTTAACAAAAACTAATTTCAAACTGTGTTTTAAGTATGTAATGCATTATTTGTCGTGACGTCATAGGTGTTAGTGAATAATGTATGGTGAGGCGATGCCGCCGGCGACATGACCGTTATTCCCTTATGAGCGCCTAGACCGAGTACGTGTAGGGGGCCAGGTGCGTGAGTGTCCGTTTATATAATGCAAACTTGCCTTCGCCCCGTCAACACTCCGCTTGCTGGCGGCTGCTTCCACCATATAGTGTATGTGATCTCGTGGAGGAGGTAATGTTAATATCGGATCAAGGTGTACCTGATTGCTCGCCATTGTGTACGGAACCCTCCTCCTCGTGGACTCCGTGCTACATACACATACGACGAGTGCTCGTGCTATTGATTATTTCGAGTCTCAAGCCTCAGCTCTAGACCACAACTTGCAAATAAATGATGACTGTTAGCAAATGGCAGTATACAGAGATGTTTTATGATAGTCAGTCGAGGTTTGAACATATCGTATTCGGTCGTATTTTACTAAACTAATTGGATTCCAAATGTACTGCAATAACAATGTTAACATTTATTTGAGTTGCAGCTATTAATTATCGCTGGTATAGCTTTACTGTCGCGCTATAGAGTTTACTTTAAAAATTCACATGCTTTTAACACTACATAAGTTAAACAAATGTGAGTGGCAATGCTGGCGAGGAGCATCGTTGTCTGAGTGATGTGAAATGTGTAATTACAGAGCGTTATTACAAGTTACAACGATGGACATGAATAAATGAGTCTGGAGTTAGAATCAGCGTGGGTTGCGTGGGAGGAGAGTGCACCGAGCGACATCCGACACCAGATGAATGGTTCAGACACTCACCCTCCGCCCGCGGCCAGGATCATCTGCATGGTGGCGGCCTCCGCTCCCGGCTGCACCTCCGCCACGCTCACATACCGTTCATCATCTTAGTCTTGATGCTAACTACAATCGATCGGAACATGCACGCTCTCGTTCGCACTTGTCACGACATACTCCTTTGACGAGCTTCACTTTTCACTATTGTCTCATTGTAATTATTGTTAATAGACGTGGAATAATGGCTTCGTTACAGAAGTGTCTCGTATTAAATGTTACGTGATGATCTCGCAGCGCAGAAATGCTAGCACAAGTCAAATTAAATGTAATAAGTCTAACAAATACACGAAGTAGCCTATCAACGTATACATACATATATTGTACTTATTGTATTTATTAATTACACCGACTAAATATTTTGATAGAACGTGAATGTGATTCCTCCACATTTCGCTGCAGGCGAGTCATGACGAAGTAATTTCATTATGAAAGTTATCCCGCACGCCGCGCTGACAGATGTTGGTGCGAAACTTGTGAGTGTGCGCCGAGAAACAGATTTCTCAAGTTCCAATAAATTTTCGAGATATTTGTTTTAAGTGTATGAAAGTAGATGAGGTCCTCCGAGCAGAGTTTCGCTAAGTTCCCGCTGGAACTGTCCAAGAGTTCTTAACGAGTGCTCCGTTCTTGTTGGCTCTTCTACATTTTATAGACGTTCGGTTCAGCTAGGGGCTGCGACGGACTTCTAGTCAACGATTGTTCGTATTGCCCAAATAACTTAATAGGTTTGTAGAACCTATGTATACTAAATACGAGTAGGTAGGTGATCCCGAGAGCACGCGGGACTAATCGTGAGAGAATGATTAATGTCGTACTGAGAAATGCATAAAGTAGTATTACCTGAGGCTACATAACACTTGTCCAAGTTAATGGCGCTGTTCCCGTACAAGGACTTTTATATAGGAGCCCGGCGACATAGGGAAGCAACAGGGGGCGCGCTCGGTGGAAGAAGTGACCGCCCGGTGGCAAAAAGTTGTTAGGTCGCTCGAGGTTGTTGTTGTTAAGACGTGTCTGAGGCATGAGTGGATGCGGGAGAGCGAAATGTTATAAAGTTAGAGGACGGTTAGTGGTGCGACAGCGACGTGGGGTGCGCCCAGGTTCCCTCAGTTCCGAGAACAGATCCGAGCTGAGTACCCCATGAATGAATTACAGACAGTATTATTTTTTTTGTCCTAAATTGTGCGCAATTGTTACGATAGCCAAGATATATGAAGAAAGAATAGTTATAATATCGTGATATTCGGATATCTCACATATGGTAGTGAAGTTTCATACCAAGGGCCCGTAGCTGAAAATAATCTTTACGCAGATCGTGTAAGATTCTAATTTGAGTGACGTGGGTAAATTAGGTCGACTCACATCAAATGGAGACAAGCAGTCGCCTGACTGACGAGACGGAATGGCGGCGAATCAAAGCTACTTACTCAAACATGCTTCTTTTTGTGGCTCTACTGTCTGACAAACAAACGTAGGAAGAAAGGAGTAACTGAGTTTTCTAAAGGGCTATGTGCGAGTACAGCTCGCCAACGACCGTGAATGTTGAGCAAAGAGAAAGTCCTGCCCATAGCATATTAGCTTAGTTTGAAAATATATGCGTATACAAGGTGGGTGGGTCAGGGCTGATGCAAACAATATTTGTTACTAACTCATCTCAATTATGTTAATATACTTTCCTACTAGTTGTATAATAATTGTTAGCACAATCAAAACTTAATAAGGTATTCACTTCATTTGCCAATGTTGTTGATTCCTGGGTAATATCGAGGATGGTGGGGACTCGACCATGGACTGTATGTACTATCTTGTTGTTAGTTAATGTGAATAACTCATTTGTCGAGAGTGAAATCTTCACAAGATACCCGAACCTCAAGGTTTCGCATACGGAAAGGCCCCGGGGTCTCATATGAGCGTCGTGCCGGTCCACTCCACAGCAGTGGTATTGAGTTGTTACCTCGCGCCCAATCCGACGCACATGCTCTCCGAAACGGCCACATCCGACGAGTATCTGTGGTAGCCTGTAGGCGACATTGCCGTCGCTTCGACATTCGGTAGAATGACACCGACAACACATTGAAAGAATAGAGTATAAAGAAATGACAACGTAAGAAGTCAACCAGCTCCAGTCCCGCAAGCGCAATAACAAACTGTTCTTGCATACACATCTTTCCTGCTCCACAAGTATACGCTACTCACTGAGGGCTCGTATGTGTCATGTAATGGCCAAACAACAGCAGGCGCGTATAGTCCGTCGCAGGACACGTGAAGCCATCCACCACCTCCACCGGCCGCCTGCTCAGTCACGAGCAGACAGCCGTGCTCGGTAACGCAGCAGCCATCCATCCGTTTGTTTCACAGAACGTGTATTATTGTCGTCGCTATAATAATACAATTAACAAAAACATTAAAGAACGCTCAAACCGAAATGTCTTCTAATCTTTTTTTATATTTTGCCTTAACTGTATCACAGATTATTTTGTGCTTTACATTTTTTAACAACAAATATGACGTGATTATAGTGTATAGTGTTTGTGTGGATGTTTGTTTCCAGCGCCTCTCTCCGTTTTCGTTCAGAACTACTCTATAAACAGTCTATTGAAATGAAATGAAGGATGTCGATGCCACGTTAGCAGTCTATCAGTCGTCTGACGAACGATTCTTGCTTCAGTTGTGATTGAACGTGAAGGAAAAAGAGCTCTTTTCCTGTGCACTCGTCTTGTCAATCTATTCAGTCCGTCATACAGATCGCTAGTACTACAAAAATCCTGATGCAAACGTTTCTTTACAGCTTTGTGATTGGTTCATTTTTATTTTTTGGTCATGAATGCACGAAGACCGTTGATGCGCGTCTCCTTGAACACGCTCGATGCACTGCAATGTACGCATAATTTATAGTATAACGAGTCAACTTCCTCGTTAAAATTCCGCGTCTCAAACTTCACGCTTCTTTGACAGCGTTTCAAATGTAGGCATACAATAATATCCTGGGAATGTAGTTTCAGACAACGTACATTCCTCAGAATAATCTGGGAGTGGAACGTGTGCACAATAAACCTTACGATATTACGCTACTTCGAAAGTAGGCCTCGAAGAGTTAGTGCAACACACGCGCACTTCACTAAATGAAACTGTGAGGTCTAATGGATACACAACGAAATCATGTCAGATGCAATCAGATGCGATCCGCTGCGACGACCTCGTTGTACTGCTGCTTAGTGATTGACATGACGACGAGATGTGGCGGGAGGTCCGGCCGCGGCACACCACGGCCAATAGTCCGCGGACCCTGCGCAAGACCGGACTGAGCCGCATTCCGTTCTACATACATTGGCAGGCATCGAGCACCGGCGGCACATTCTAAACTGTGTAACGACAAGCTATAAAGGCACATCCAAATTTTTGTCCTACACATGCACTAAAGGTGTAAAATAGTGACCGGCTTTCGCTTCACTGAAACCTGATTAGTTTTTTGGCGCGCACACGTAAACAATTGTTGTAAGCCTTTTAACCGGTTTGAGGTGCCTTCACACTAGCGAGTTGTAGGATTCAGCACGCCACAGGCAACCACAGTAGCGGAGTCTCGGTGGCAAATATCTGCCACACAGCCCAAGGAGCAAGCTTAAATAGCACTTCGATTCAAACCAAGGTCGCATATCACTTTGGAAGTTGGAGATGAGCATATCGGTAGAATTAAACTGTACAAATATCGTACACTAATTTGTTTTTGTATAGCCTAACTTAAAGCATATACATATAATGGGCGGAAATACATGTATACATGAATCCAATACATTGATGGATCACGTCACACGCAGGCACACACACAACCACGCGCAGCACCAGAGTAGCAGCAGACATGTAGCTGATCTTGTTGCTACGAACCCTAAACTTCCCTCTGTGATAGTAACTTTGTGTGCTTTACTAGGAGCCGTTCAACTCTACGTAGAGCTTACATACATTGATATAAGACTCGCTGTTCTAACATAAAGCATACTTGAAGCATAGAATGTACACATATAAAGGCCCTTCATGTTAGTGGAAGCAATAAGCTTCACAAGAAACATCGTGAATAATTTTAGTCGTTTTAATGCGAGGCGTATTTACAATGTACGCGGCATTTCTGTCTGACAAGGAACTGCAATAAAGAGCTGCATATAAAGTAAAATGTATTTCTGAACCGGGCAGCAACACTGCGACGTGGGGCGCTATTATTTTAAATCGACTTTCAAAATAGCAAGTATTCATATTATTAGTGACGACAGCCAGTAACGTTATCGCTGCTGTATCTGTATCCCGGCGGAGGCGGCCGGCGTCTGGACTACACAGAACGGTCTCTCCAGAACAATACCGTTAACATCCCGCCGGCGTCAATACAACACGAACTACTACAATCTGCCAGAGCGAGCTCGTGGAATGGCACGGTGGGCCCTGAGCCCGCGCTCCTGACGAAGGGTGCACAATAAAACGTTACGATCGACATGCAACGTCCGGGGTATCGGCCCGTCGGCTCACTCGACGAATACCACGGCCCTAGACCGGAATCAAATATTATCAGAAACAATTCTAAGCTCAAATCTTGCAAGTTTGTTCAGATCCGACGACAATACATGACCTCATACAGCATTTAGAGGTGGGACCAGACAAACAAACTCCCAAAGACGAACAACACAGCGTTTGTCATTTTTTAAACTATTAATTTATTTTTTATTGTATAATCAACCAACACCATTAATAATTAGAATAATATAAAATATACATTTTGAAACGAATTAAAATAAATATAAAAGCTAGGCCCCTGTGGCGCAGTAATCGAGACGGTGGCAGCGCTTTCTCTCTGAATAGCAACACTTGTTATCGTTAATTTGCTTGCAAATCTCTTTAAAGAGATAATATGCTTCGGGAGCCCACGGGCCGAGAGTCTCTCGACTCCAAATATCCGGATCCGAGACTTTCCTACTTAATATCTTTTCAGCCTCTTCTACCGCCGCGCCATCCCTGACTCGCTCGTACTTGTGTAGTACCCACACATAATGGCGCCATCATTACGGAATATTCCATTTGGGTCTAGTATTGTCGGAATCGGAGCCGGGGGCAGTACTAACTGTGCAGTGCAGTGGTCACCTACTGGGCAAACTCCCAATTTGACGCGGCTTTCAATATGGCCCTATGAAGATCCGCCTTATTATTTAATGAATCTTTAAATATTAGCTTCCAGAGCAAATCATCCCAAGGTATTTGTAATTATAGATGTTTTGGAAATTGTTGAATAGTGCTCTCCCACGCAAGTGATCTACACGTTGTTCCATTTTAAAAGAGATCGTGTATAATATAAGTAGTAGTTCGAGGTTAAAATATAAAATTATGCAAGTACAAAATATTAAGCTACTCGCACACAGATAAAACCTTAAATGGATTCCGTCAAAAATCAATTAAACTAAGGTTTTTTTATCAGATAAAGCTTGTGCCATTTGTATTTGCTATGAAAAATGGGATATGGGAGTAATTTAGCCGATGCAGAGGGATATTGTAGCTTACTACCGGCAGGGGGAGCGGTGGTGTTTGAAACTAGTCAATACAGTGAATGTATTCGTGGTCGGCATCAGTGGCATGCGGCGCGGCGGCGCGGTGGCGTGGTGGAGAGACGATGCCTGCGGAGTATTGGTGGCAAGCTGCATCTACTTGTAGATACAACGATAATAGGGTTCAGTGCGCCAGAACCACATCTTGGAATCTCGGAGGCCCTTCACAAATGTTTCCTACTAGATGGCACTCTGCTCACCGTGTTCCGTCGACACAAGCACTCGCACTTCACTTATTCAACAAACATTTGTTCGCCCACGTGTATTTTTATGCTCATACACTCAGTTTATTTAGTAGGTAGTTGAACACAAAGACTAACTAACTATTAAATTCAGTACGTCAGCCAGGAAGTATTCGCCGTCAAAATTCACCCTAAAACATTTTGAAACATTGAGAACTAGTTTTTACTCCGCTCGTGTACTCGCTACGTCACTACTCTACCTACCTACCTAGTGTGTAAAAGACGTGAACGAGTCGTGTACTTCAGTTAACATTGATTCAGAACAATAAGAAGGTACGAGTATTTTCAATAGCTCACAGCGATACGCCGAGCTGATACCGTTTGCTGTACTGTCATGTACATTGTCATCATATTTGGTTTTCAGATGGAAGTTTATAAATACTCATTTATTTTAATACTGTATTAAAGCAGGAATTTAAGGCAAAACATAAAAAAATTGACTTTTATTGAAACACACACAATTTTGTAACTTTATTCATAAAGGGCCTAAAACAATGAGTTTACGAGGAAGTGAGAGGAACCAAATAGTAACAATAATTTCCGTTATGCAAAATATTTCAAAAATATTTGAACTGAAATGAAACAAAATGCAATTGTTTCGTCTTACGAGCCAAAAGCTCACTTAACGAAAGTCAAAATTTAACAATATAAAGTCCCTGCATCAACTATGAAAATAAAAACCAATAGGTATATATGTACATATATATTATGTACGATAACGCCTAAAGTCTCGATAGACAGTACCTACATATCTGTTATCGGCTATGTAAACCAGTACAAACTTAAGACTGTATACTCTAGTGGAGGCCGGAGTAGAAAGAACGGCCGACGGCCTTCTTTTAACAACAATATTTAAATGAAAGGTTTATTACTGGCCCCACTCGGGGTGGGCTGAGCGGATCATTTCCATGCATCCTTGTCATTTAGATAGTCTACTACATTATAATATATCTCGCTTACTCGTATTAGTTGAGTTTTATCCGTATTGGGGCGGCTGCGAGTACAGGGCGTCGTAACAGGCGTGCAGAAGTCAGCTGCTCGGCGGTGTACGAGAGGAAGGATTTTTGTCTTTTTACCGATTGCAAAAAAGGAGGAGGTACTCGCTTCGTGTGTCTTTTATATATGTAGGCTACCTCAGAACTTTTTACTGCGTGTTCCGATTAAAAAAAATATTGGTGTTTGTGAATCGAAACCTGGTGTTTGTGATGTGGTCCCATTTTATTTAAAGCGACCTCTGACGAGTAGTTTTGTAGTTATTGTTCCTTTTAATATTTCGTTTTTCGTTTACCGTATAACTTTTGACTGGGTGAATCGATTTGGATGATTCTTTTTTCATTCAAAAGCTACTACTTGTCGGATAATTGAATGTAATTTTGAGCGACATCTGACGGTTAGTGTTGGAGTTATCTTTAATAATGCGTATTTAACTGACTGCGACTATGTTGACAATAATAGTTTCATTGTATTGCTTGTCGGAGCTACCACCCGCCGGCTTCAGTCAGCCGCCAAACCATCGTCGTGTTCCAGCTGGAGCTTGAGAGCCAGTTCTCCACTTTTTCAGTGATATGTTGTTGGTGTATCTGGGGTCTGCTTCTGTCGTTATTGTCCCAGTTGATTTGGCAAAGTACCACTTCCCTTGTTTTCCCTCTCTTCCACTTGAACGCGGGTCTGCTGTCTCCTTACCGGCAGGCACCGCGTTCGTGACACCTCAGGATGGTGTTATTGACGTTAATTGATGTTTGACGATATGACGTTGATTGTGTTATGGACGTTAATTGAGGGATTTTCTATTGTTGGACTTTCGCTAATGAGCTGTTGATTCCTAGTATGAAATAAGTAGACATTGGTATTGATTAAAACGCTAAAGCCGAACCTGAACGCTGAATTAAAAATACTTCCACATCAAAATTTCTATCAAATGCTACCCTACGCGTAAACTGTATAAAGTTGCTATTTTAATAGACACATACTGAACAACAACAATGATGATGGGATACAAACAAACAATCCGGTACCACTACGGCTAAATGCTTTTTTACTTTTCTGATTTCAAAGTAAGACCTCCTTGAACAGTAGGACGAGTCTCCGAAGGCAGATGATGTTGCATTCATAAAATATGTATTCGAAATGGAACTCCCGCGATGCTGCGGCCTTCACTGTATTCGTCATTGTGCTTGTAATGAAGCGGTCTACATACTAATTTAGGTCATACTTTTATATGAAAAACTGTACTGTTCCAAACTAATGCCAACGCCGCAGTCGCAGTAACTTTTTGTTCCTACATATATGTTATGGTTGAAACGCTTTCGTTCAGAACTGTTCAAGACTCCCTGCAGATACATATTTTTCAGTGTTGCTGCGAATAGCTCGAATGAAACGGTAAGCCTCCTACGATAGATATATTGCCTATTCAAAAGCGGCTATTGCATTTCTGGTGGAAGACATTGAAATCGTATAAGTACCTCTTGGAACCTTCATATTAAAGTCGCGCCGAGCGCGGACGGCAGATGTCTGTGAGGAAGTAATCATTCATTATGAATTAATCAGGACACATTGAAAAAGGAGGCGGGCGGGGTGTCACTCGCTGTTCTGTTACCATGCGTCTATCTTATAAAGTTATGTACTAAAATGTATTTACTTTGTTCAGTAATATTGAAAAATACATTTGTGTTGTCTTTTTTTGATACTAACAAGTAGGCAACTGATAATTGAATTATATTTGACACTAAAAGGCGTCTTTCCCTGGTGCCTGGTGTCCGTGTCTGGTGCCTGGTGTCTGTGTCTGGTGCCTGGTGTCCGTGTCTGGTGCCTGGTGTCCGTGTCTGGTGCCTGGTGTCCGTGTCTGGTGCCTGGTGTCCGTGTCTGGTGCCTGTACTGGGAGTATATGTCGAGCTCAACTATTGCAGCAGTACGTCGCAGATTGTCGTCGCCGCGTCGTGAAGCAGCACAAACATTGAAAGATAACTTCATTCCTTAAACACTTTTATCTCTTGTTTTGAGTTGTTTAAAAAAAATTTCGTTTGTGAGGGAAATAAAACAGTGGATTACGGTATATACTAAAGTTCAACTGAAGTATAACAGTAGGTTACAAGTAGTTTAGGTATCCTCTTTCCGTTTAGCATCATTTAAAAATAGGCAGGTTACGGCGCCGAACAAATTACGAAGCACTTCTTGTGTAGAACCTAGTATTTAAGAGTTCACACTTCTTTACTTCTTTTAAGTGTCTATCATAGGGTTAGCTATGATACTGACCTATCGACATGAACGAGTACTGGGAATGTTAGTGTCGCCTGTGTAGACACACTAGAAACAAGATCAAATGACGACGAACACATGAGTGTCGTGTTTGCCGGGTCGTTCTGCTTCTATTTCATTTAACAGAACGATGTATAACTTAATTTATAAATGGCGCACGTCTACGAGTGTTCCAACAACATACTCGGAGGCATCAAGTGTCGCTCCCACTCGGCGTGCGGTCTCATCGCGCCCAGCTCACATGAATATTATGTTGTTAAGTGGCCTCATTTAATTAGTCTGTTCGTTCTTGAAGCACGCTCGACTGCGTAGCGCATTGTATGCAGGAAGGTCACCGGCATTATACATTTTAAAGATCCAGGGTACCCGCTGACGAGCGAGGGATCCCTACTACAAATATTCAAATGTAGCTGTCACAATATACATGTTTATATGTCAGTACGAGTATCGCAGATCTGAAGGATATGATGCATTAACATTTCGCAGAACAATGCTAGCCGGGTAAGCCAGATATTAATAATAATATGTATTATCGCTTATTACTGTTAACGAACGTAATTAAATTCATTCATACATCCCATTAGTATTTTCTTATACATTTCGATATTGTATGTATGTATATATGTATGTCCGGTGAAGCCAATATCCCTGAGCGTGTCTACGAGTATTTGAGATGGCATATTGGCGGCAACAGATGTTTGGTCTACTGTATACATATATAGATGTATATTGGAGTTCCAATTTATTTGAGAATTAAAACTTTTTGAGCTGTCTCAACTGAACATTAGCCGGTGTCGTTATGAAATATATTTGCTATGCTATGTCCATTCTCTTGGACGCTTTAAAGTATTAGAGGTATTTTTGGCCATTTTGGTGCGCTACTGAGCACGGCTCTCCTCTCATCACTGAGGAGGTTTCGACATCTCTACTAGGCCAGTCCCTACCGGCGTCAAGTCCTCGCCTGACAGCGACAGTGCGACGCAAGTGTATTAGACGAGATCGTTTTTTAAAGTTTATTCTCTAGAGGTTCTGTCGGCGGAACACGCTCGTAATATGGACAAATGTACGTACATACGAGTACGTGGCGGAGCATGAGTCATACCTTGATACTCGAAACTCGCAACAACATTATTCCATATCAACGTTCTACAGATCGATACTCACCAATTAAAATTTAAGACAATTCATTGAATTTCAACTAATTTAATTATCCTTGTTTTCATTTAAATACCGACGTACGCGTTTGGAAACAATATTTATAAAGCAGTAAAAATAACAGTTTAAAATAAGTGGAAGTTGTAGGTGTACCGGATTGAAACTCGAGAGAACTGTGGTGCAGGAGCGAGGACGTGTTTACGAGGCAAGTCCCGGAGATGAGCGCGCGCGTCTGCCTCGACGGAGCTGTCTCGTGGACTGAGCGCGGCCGAACGCGCCAACTGTCAACAGTCGCGCTTGGCGGTACCGAGGCGCTTCTCGCGCACGCGCCCTCCGCCCCGTACGATATTCTATGGAAAGACGACCATATAACCCTAAATTTAATTAATTTAAGTGTAAAAATGATCGACCGTGGTCGCCGCGACCTTTGTTCCTGCATGTTCATTAGTAGCATACTCCTGAAACATATGTATGTACATACGTCTTATACGTACTAAGAATTGCTTTGACAAATTAATTATTAAAAGCGTTCTGTCGTCCCGACCGTTGCAGTTTGACTATCATATACTCGACACGGTCGACGGTATGAAGTTTATTGTTTGTTTTAACCTAATAATATCATTATCGTAACAAGATTTACATGTCTAAATATATAAGTGTATTTTATTATTATATATGTAGGATGATATGAGTACTCCTGTTAGCTACTTATGGTTGTGGGATGTGTGTGTGGAGTCTAGAGGAATCTGTGAGGTGTTTGAAGCGTCGCACCGCGGCACCGGTGCGGATGGCTGTGCACCTCGCTACAATTTATATAAATATTTCACCCGTTCGTGGTGCAAATCCCTTAATTCGTTGTAACGTTGATAACAATTTAAATACTAACTAATGTAGGATACTAGTAGGATACACTAAATATTATAATATTTTAACAAATTTATAACAATCAACATCGTCTTGGAATAGTTGTTTGAGCCGCTCTCCGCAGCGGCACTCTGTCTTACGTCCTGTTTGTTCCGTCATGTTTGGTGAACCGCTACACGGAGGCCACGTTACATCGAGCATAGGCTCGTTTGTCCGCTATTTTGGTACAAAATACTGCCGTAACAATATTGTTGCTCTGCGGTTATTATAATTATATATGTATATGTAGTCTGTTTTCTACAGAAACTACTTTTCGAATTATAACAGAAAAAAAACCGTTTAATAAGAAAGAGTTGTTGGTACAGTTGTTTATTATATAACTGGGCACTTTGTGACGCTCCGCGCTTGTGACCGGCGCGGTCGTCATCTGATGACTTCAGGGGCGGGCCTGGCCTAAGGCTCGGCCCCACGGTACCGAGGACGGTGTGCCGTACACATTCATTCATACAAACTATTAGTCAGCCTGTAATGACAGTAGCTATATATGTACTTGCTTCAAGAGTTTCCGATTTAATTTGACGTTAAAAACAATTTCCATTTAATAATTGCTACCGTAATGTTAGAATTAAACTGAATTGAAACTAATTCATTATAGACAAAAAATAAATAAAGAATAATATCTCACACGGCCATCTGACCCCAAACTAAGCTAAGCTTGCACTATGGTGATCAGACAACTGATAAACATACAAATATAATCTTGAATACATACTTATATAGATATTTTTTCAAATTATCAGCAATACAAACCGCGAGGTAGCTGGTACTAAGACTCGACAGACTCAGGTGTATCGTATGTTGAGTCCTATTGAGTGTTATGTCCACGGAACTCTCACTCTCAGCTCCAAATATGCACGACGCGTCAAAGTGGTTGCTAATATATGTAATTAGTGATATTACACAAGCGTCGGTACATACATACATACATATATTGAGACAACAATAAGGGCTCGCGACACTGCACTCGTAGCAGTTTGTTCTACGAGCACTTCTACGAGGGCCTACGAAAGGAGTGCACGCCGTAGCAGTTTAAAGAAATATTTATTTGTGTTGTTCAATGAAGAATGTAGTTCAGAGACCGTCTTGTTCACCCAATCTCAACCTCGGATCGCGATCTCAAGTAGATCGCAGGTTGAACATGTTTCCTCGTGACACTAAAGGCAGCCTGGACCAAAGAGTACGCACTGGTTGGGTTAGTGTTCGCACGTGTCGTACATGTTGCAGTCGCTGTGAGAGAGAGCGCCTCCTCTTGTTCTCTCTGCCATCTCGTAGTCTATGTTCAGTATACATAGTATATAACACCGTATAACATGTTATTGTACGGAACACCATACTTACATATTTACCAGAACAGAACCACAGCCGGCATTGTCGATATCAAACATTCCACTTACCTGAAACAAAAGAACCAATATTAGCAACGTAGGAGTACGCAGTGCGACCTGCCGCCCCCATCGCCACGGCATCTCACAACATCCTCATCGCCAGGTTAACGCGGCACACTCGAGGCAAACACTGCCGCCAGCCACGCTCCCCAGTTACAATACATATTCCTTTGGAGTAAATCTTTTAACGTAACAATATAATAACTCATCATTCTACTCGTAATACATAAATATGTATGTATGTAATGTGCTCGTGGTACATGTGTATCTGTCGGTACAATGTTTCAATTAATACTCAAATAATTTATTTCATGTCTTTTAATACAGGAATATAGCTGGATTATTGTCAGTCGTATCGGGAAGGAGTCTCAATAAAGTAGAAGTGGAGTGGAGTCTGTGTCAGACCGGCTGTTTTATCGCGGAGAGCAACCTGTCCCGAACTTCTGTTCCGCCATGTCCTCAATATAATTCGGGGTGTACTGTAACATTCTTATGGTAAGTTCAGTTACAAAATCGTTAAGAACATATAAACATCGTTTGTTGTTTAGGGTCTTAGTATTACGATAGTACGCATATTACAAAAGTGCCTTAGAGAAGACGAAATCATCCGGCGACTATCAATGATGTCTACGGTAAATGAACCGCTACTGATGTACTACAACGGCATGACCTAATAACCTGCGGAATGTGCAATTTGACTAAATTATGAACAAATAAAGATTCCTGTATGCTAGTGGGTACATTTATGTGACAGGTGTACTGTCATGTTCATTTTAATCTATATCTCCAACGATACAATTACAGATTTACATGGGTCGTAGAGACGACAACACATTTTTATCTCCAACATGTACTCCGCTTAGGAATCGAACCGGGACAGTCGTTTCGCATGCAGACTCACTACCCACACATCACACATGTTCACATGTTCACATACCATCTTTGATAATAAACTGTAGCTGTGCCTTTATTTATTTGTAATTCATTTTTTTCCGACATTATGAGGTGCGAATAAGGCTTATAAGCTCGAGCATGCCAGA